>CM070876.1:136835893-137123393 GCA_036365515.1 Torymus aiolomorphi
ATGATCACTCCATCACATTCATCTTTCATCAAGCCAACCTTCCTTTCATTGGCTCGAGGCATGTTGAACGAGTTGATCTCGGGATAGTCTGATGTGTCGAATTCTTGAATATCCTGTCGCATCACGTTGTACATGTCGACACCTGTCACCTCGTATATCAGACTATCCGTGTCCGTGTATAACAGCTTGCCCTGGTTTCCTACACGATCTCGCATGTAGTCGTAGTGAAACATATAGACCAATGTCTTGGACAAATCCAAAACTGCCAATCCGATGTAAATTGGTTTCCTTATGGAGATCTGTGTGCGTAGAAGTTGCACTGCTATGAGGTCTTCACTAAAAATGACACTGCTATGAAAATTTGGTTTTGAAATAACTGTCTCGGCCCCATGGCGGCCTTTCCACTTAGTGACTAGCTTCATGTCAACGCGTTTCCTCTCGTTTTCCATTGTCTTGTCATAAACAGCGTTGTTAAACAGTTTGAAAAGCATTTTTTCAAACCCGTTCTTGGCTTCCTTCCTTTTCGCACTGTTCAAATCAATATACTTTTTTAGCCAAGGACTCTGCTTTAATTGGATGGCTCGATGTACTTTGACGAGAACTAAGCCATGTTTCAACGCCTGTTTAAGTGCTCGATAGTGTAGCACATAACGATTTTTGTCGTGAAGCGTAGTCATAAGTTTATGCTGCTTTAAACCAGGAGACGCCATGAGCTTAGCACAGAATGGCGAGTCTTTGTGAGCATCATGGAGTGTTTCTGGGTACTTCAGGTCCACTTCAACAAAGTATCCAAAGTCATAGTCGTCGGGGATGTTGAAGAAGTTTGGCTCATTCACATTCTTCACCCATTTAAAGCCTCCATATGGTAAAAACTCAGTCATTGCCCAACCGTATAAATTATTTACGTCGAAATACATTAAATATTTCTCAGCTTCGTTAACATTATAACCTTCGTTCATATGTGGTATGTTACCATTTCTCATACCTTTATTTGCAGACTTGAGTGTAACTGGCGCTCTAGCTGGCCGGGCTGCTGGAATAGTAAAAGCCGTAAACGACGCAAAAGCCGCTAAAGAGCAGTTGGAAGAAAATAAAAGGCATAATAAAACTATGGAAAGTATAGCGTTGGGCAATGGCTTATATCTTAAACCACACAAAGTAGGATTAGGTCTTCATTTAAAAAAAAAAGGTCGTGAAATTACCTCAGCGAGCACTTACCGATGTGGACATATTAAAATATACAAAACTATTAAAAATATTTTGTTTTCGGGGAGTATTTATGAGAAATACATTACCGGCTTCTGGTCCACACTATTACGAATCGGCTATAGTTAATCTTGATGACGCTAGCGGCCCTGGGACACACTGGGTTGCATATAAAAAAAGAGGCAAAAATGTTGTATATTTCGATAGTTTTGGCGATCTCTGACCTCCGTTAGATTTAATATTATACCTCGGAGTAGACGAAGTAAAATATAATAATGAAAGATATCAAGATTTTGACACATACAATTGCGGTCACCTCTGTCTAAAATACTTGTGCGGGGCTATATGAGGAGAGGCGGGGGAAGCATTGGGTCATTCTAATTTAAGCTGTCATGGAAGATTCATTAACTCTGACGCTTTCAAGTACGTCTTCTACACTAGAAGCACAGTATTTTCCACCAATCGAGCTATCGCCAAATAAAAATTACGTTTTAGGGCTTGTAGAACTTTTAACATTTAATTCAATCCCCAATATAGACAGTAACAATAATAAGTTTTACGTAGGTGGAAATGTTGTCCCTCTTCCACCAGGAAGTTACGAAATTGAGGATATTGACAAATTCCTTCGTAAAAAATTAGCGCATAACGACATTACTTTCAATTTAAAGCCAAATACAATAATAATACTATTCGCTGTACAATCAAGTGTAGTCAGCCTATAGATTCTCGACCTTAAAATTCTCTTGGTCGTCTACTGGGCTTCACCAGACGTGTTCTCGAACCGAACGTTTAGTCATAATTCAGATTTACCTGTTACAATTCTCAAAATCAACGCTTTGCGAGTCGAGTGTAATATAACTTCAGGCGCATATATAAACGATCGAAAAGTACATATAATTCACGAGTTTTTTCCTGCACTACCTCCGGGGTATAAAATCATCGAAGTTCCCTCACACGTCATTTACCTACCGATTGCCGTAAAGCGTATAGATCATTTGCAAGTACGCATCATCGATCAAGATGGAGATTTAGTAAATTTTGGCGGAGAAGTTATAACTATAAGGTTGCATATCCGCCAATCATAATGGGAATCGTTTATAACAAAAACTATATAAGCAGAGAAATATGCCCGCCACGCATCAGTCATCAACGAACTGTGAAGACGCTAACACGTCAGAGCATACAAAAACTAAAAAGTCTAGGCTTAAAAGTAGTACTTGGTGGAAAATAACTTGTATCATCTTTTGCTGCTTTCAACGAAATGGAAGAAATTCTAAGCATACAAACACCTGTAACTTTCGATGAATCCGTAGCGCACTATGAGATTCACGCTCACCAACCGTATACAGCATAATTCAACAACAGCGATGAAATTCGCATATCTATTCAACATCAAGATTTATGTCTCTTACCATCCCGCAGTGCACTACATATCTGCGGGTGCTTGGTTAAAACTAATAATACTCCCACTGCAAATACAAAACTTGTGAATAATGCTATTTGTCATTTGTTTGAAGAAATCAGATATGAGTTGAACGCCATTGAGATAGACAAGTGTAAATATGTTAGCTTAACCAGTCTCATGAAACGTTGGGTCTCACTCAATCCGACTCAGAGTTTCATCATTGAAAATGCGGGCTGGATCGATGTAGAAGAAACACGGAATATTGTTGATAATGCCGGTTACTTCAATGTATCGATTCCGCTGAGTCTAATTTTTGTCTTCGCAAAGGACTATCGTAAAATTGTAGTAAACGCAAAGCATGAACTCGTTCTCATGAGGTCAAGAAACGACTTGAACGCGGTTGTACAAACAGCTACACGAGCAGCCGAACAAGATGTTTATGAGGACTTTAAAATTGAATTAACTAGAAGTGAATGGCTTATGCCATACGTAGTTGCATCGAACTCTAACAAAATTCGCCTACTAGATTTTGCAGGAAAAGACCGTCCTATTGTTATGAGTTTTCGCACGTGGGAATTGTACGAGTAACCACTACTTCCGATTACGTCGAGACAGGTATGGACTGTAAAAACATCAAAACAACTTGAAACACGCTTCGTCGTCTTAGATTTTCAAACTAGTCGAAAAGATCAAAAGGCGGTAAACGCTAGCCGCTTTGATCACTGCAATCTTACAAATGTAAAACTCTTTCTCAATTCTCAGTCATATCCGCATGGTAATCTTAACCTCGATGTGACTTGTAATCAATTTTCCATGCTCTACGATGTGTACGCTAATTTTAAAAATTCTTACTATGGTAAAGATCCAGAACCTATGTTAAAAAAGTCTCAATATCTGACATACGTGCCCTTAATAGTGATAGACTGCTCAAAACAAAACGAGTCCTTAAAGAGCGCCCCTGTAGACATTCGTCTGGAATTTGAAGCAAAGGAAAATTTTCCTGCTGGAACTTCAGCCTAGTGCTTGATCTTACACGATCGCATAGTTCAATACAGCCCCGTAAGTGGCGATGTGCAGAAACTTTAAGGAGTATATAAGGTGAGCGAGACTCCTCGTCATTCATCATTTGGAATTCAAAGTGAAATTGTGTACAGCCATGGACTACGCAGGTTGATATGCAGGGCTTTAAAAGGCCTGGCAAAGATTTCGTTTAAAAAGAGTTGGCTTTTGTGTCTGTCAATGACGATGATGAGCCAGTAGTGCATCTCTTTAAGCCACCATTTCCTTGGCGAAGACTAACAGAAAAGTATAAAAGTGAAAATTTATGGTTAAAACTTTGCTACCATGGACTGTCATGGGATGGTGGTGATTACGATTATACTGAAATCGGAAAAATTCTTCAAGATGAATTGAAAGATGCTAACAGAATTTTTGTCATTGGTGAGATAAAAAGTTGTAGTTAGAGTGTTTCAACTTTAAAGTTACTGATATCACGGAAATGGGCTATCCATCGTTCGATTATCCAAGATCAGTGACTATATGTACTAACCATAAGGAGCGTACTAAACTACTTGTGCACGATACAACGTAAAGTGTATGAAACAGTTTTATCTCAACGATTCAAACATGGAGTGGGAAGACATTGTGGAATGAGAAGATAATGATGAATAAAAAATTTTAAGGGCTGTGGAGTGGTTGACAGACAGGTAGAATCTCACAGGATAGGAGCGGGGTGGGGCTCCTATCCCCCTTAAAATATTTTTTAATCATATAGTTTACCACTAGATGGCTCTTGCAAGCAGTCAGATGAGGCATTGATCGTATATAAGCGTGCTGCGGTCGTTAGAAGCTTTCATTCCCTAATAATCAAAGCAGCTCGACCGTTGCTCCTGAGCAACAACAGCTGATACAAAACGATACAAAAAAGTTGCAGTGGAAAAAATTTTCGGAAAAATTTTCGACAAATACCTGTTCTTTGCCCGAGCAACAGGGTTATAAAAAGTTTTAAATATGCATAAGTAGATATGCGCAGTCGCAGCAGCAGCAGCACGATGAAGTACATCGTCGACGTGCAAGGATTCAAGATTACCTTGAACGAATTCGTTTTCAAGGAGGTAGCCGTCGTCCCTCTCGAGGAAGACCCTACGCCGTCCGTCTTCCTCTTCAAACCACCTCATGCTTGGAAAAAGCTGTTGGACAAAAATAAATCCGAAAATAGATGGCTCGAAGAGAATTTTCATGGAATTATGTGGAGAGCGGACAAGAACGAAGAGCTTAGCAACACTCTACGTGGTGTACTCGACGGAGCAGAGATATATGTAAAAGGATTGGAGAAAACAAAATGGATGCAGAGATTTTTCTCTGACCGGTAAGTTATTAAAATTATTTTCATAAAAAGAAATTCTCAACAGTTTTTTTTTCAAATTAGTTTTTAAGATCGAGGATATGGGATGTCCATCCTTAAGAAAGCTTCCAGTGGAACCTCATTCATGTAACAATCATTTTGGTTGCAACTTCCCAGTATGTGCTCTTCGAAACGCAATGGCTATGAAGAAGTGGATGCTCAAGCAACATCATAAAGAAAAGTCATTTCATTCAATGTATAGTTAAAAAATTATATTCGTATTGTTTAGTGGATAAATAATATTTATTAAGACATCTCTGTGTGGTTATTTATTAAATGTATATGAATTATTGAAAAATAACTGCTTGATAGCTTAATAATTATTATATGCTGTTTAAAATGTTATGCTTTTATGTATTGAGTACTAAAAAACTAGCTATTTCTTGTCGAAAAAAAGACATTATTATAAATGATTATTATAGACTTAAATAAAGTTACCTTACGCATAACGCAATTACAGTAATTGCTTGCAAAAGCCAGTCCAAATTCACGAGCGTTTAATGGCAGTAAGACATATGTTTACCGCGTCCTAGACGTTCGAACCTGTCTTGTACCTGAAAATCATATAGCGAGAGGGGTATGTGCGCGAATGGTGAGGGACACGCGCATCAGTAGCGAGAGGGCTATGCGCACGCGAACGGCGGGGAGACGCAGCGAGCGGGGCGCGCGAGGACTATCGCCGAGAGAGGCAGGGGAGAAGAAATGTAGACAGCCGGTCGCGGTCGCACACAGTCACACATATACTAACACCTTTTTTATGTCACAGAGTCACATCTTGAACTAGCTGAAATCAAGCGCACTCTATACATTTCGTTACATTTCCTTTCTAAATTTAAACTTCTGTGATACAAAAATGTTGGAGTAATCGTAAAAGAATATCAGTATTATTTTTATAATACAAAGGTCTCAAACTATTTTCTATATTTTCTATTTTGGGAGTTAAATATTTTTAATTTTCGCGCCTAACCACATCAATAGGCGGCCTGTTCATAACATGTTGCAAGGCGGGTGCCAGGCCATTTTTTATAATTTTCCTATGAATATTTACACTGTCTGTATACGGGACTACTAAATTTGAAAGTATGATGTGGATGATACTTCGAAAAATAAGGCACATGCCTAGGTTTAGATAAGTATTTAAACACGCACCAAAATTTTAAGGCAATCTGTTCAGGGCCTGTCAGACGCCTGGCCATCTTGATAGGGCCGGGACGTTTTATCTACCTTTGAGGAGTACATTTGAATGCACGCGATCTCATATTTTCACATACTATTCATTGCAAGAATTTTCAAAAACCGGTGGTGGATGTAGAAATTTTGGTTTTTTGCTTATAACTCGAGAAGGAGCGCTCGGATCGAAAAACGGACGAAATTTTGGGGGTGTAATTGGAAGGGTGACATATTCTTTACACACTATCCGACGACGTTGACAGAATTTCCAAAATTCGATGGTGGGGGTAGAAATTTTGGTTTTTCGCTTATATCTCGAGAAGGAGCGCTCGGATCGAAAAACTGACGAAATTTTGGGGGTACAACAATAGGGGGGACATACTTTTAATATACTATCGAATGACATTGACAGAATTTTCGAAAATCTTTTATCTCGAAAAGGGAAAAGGGGAGCTCGGATCAAAAAATGGACGAAATTTTGGGGGTGTAACAATAAGGGAAATACTTTTAATATACTATCGAATGACGTTGACGGAATTTTCAAAAATCGGTCATGGGGGCGGGGGGGGGGGTAAAAATTTTAAAGAAAATTGTTTGCATAACCCCAAAACGCGTGGTCTGCAAAGTCCATGCCTGTTATATAATACATATTTCTGTGTAGCAGAGTGGTAAGACGGCTGCTCAGTAAGATAGAGATCGTGGGTTCGAATGCACCTGTGCATCCGTTTTTTTTCAACATAATCCTGCATATCGGAAACGTCTGGCCGCTGACCGGCCGCTGCGACAAACCGCCTACCGCTGGCCGCACGCTCCTGGCCGCTCGGTGGTGCCGATTTTAGAGTCACCTGGAGTCGCCGATCTGGAGGCAGTATATTTTCTGCGGTCAAACGGCTCACCGCAGTTCTGCAGTCAAGAATTAACTCCAGAAAGCATACTGACTCCAGAACCCCCTAGCTTATGTACTTACGTTTTGCAAACAATTTAGGAATATTAGGCACACAAATAATGGAATTTAAAAAATTAGAACCAAATGTAACAAGAGAAATATTAATAGAATTTAAAACACATTTACAAAATGACATACTCAGCAGTTTTAAAACAGGATTAACATAGGAAATTCTAATAGAACTCGGAGAACAGCAAAACATGGATAACGCAGTATAAAAAGCTATTAGAATTTAATCAAATTTAAAACAACAAAATAGCTTAAGGAATGAGCATATTGCTTAATTTCGAAGCTCCAAATCAACATAAAAGTAAATCAGTTTTTTGCCAATTATGTAGGGAAATAAATCACGAAGGATTATTTTGCATGAAAGCTTCATGTGTGTATTGTCAAAGTAAAGAGCATGTATCATATCATTGCAGAACAGCTAAGCATGTAATAAAATTAATTTGCAAATTGTGTAGTATGGGAGGCCACTCAGTAGACGCGTCTAAGTTAAATACGATGTCGAGTAATCATTGTCAATACTGCCAAAATATGGGACACGAGGTTACAGAATGTCCTACTATTACAGAATACGAACTGTGTTGGAAATGTAAGGAAAGAGGACACGATCCGCTTACGTGCAATAATTCGGTAAGAATTACGGAAGCACGCGACGTCTGTGGCAGCGCATCACAGACGGCTAAAAATTGCCCGTCAGCATTGTGTAAGAGGTGCAACAACCTCGGGCACTTAATGAAATATTGCACGATAAACAAAAGAACGATATAGTGTGCGATATGTGCGGACGAAGATCACGAAACCGCAGATTGCGAGAGCGTAAAAATTTTAATTATGCAAAATAGGCAACAAATCTCTCAGAATAGAGAAATTTGTAAATTTGGCGACACGTCAGGACGTTCAGCGAAAACCTGCAGGAAAGTGAATAATAATCAACAAAGGACGTTCCAAAGTAACAATTACAAACCTTTGACTAAAACCTATGAACATCGTGATAGTAATAGAAATCGATTTATACGAACAAATCATCAAAATAATCATCACTTTTCAAATAATTCAAATAGTAATTATCGAGAAAATTTTAATACACGGATCATGAAATGCGAGTATTGTAAATTCACCGGGCATACGTTACAAGACTGTAGAAAGTTAAAAAGTTTGACGACACAAATTAAATGCTTTTATTGCAATAAAATTGACATCAAATAGACGGTTGCCAAGAACTCAAGATTCTCCAAAATAAATCAGATAAATTTTGTAAAATGTGTAAAGGCACGAATCATACAACCGAAGAATGTACTTCGCGAGTAGTATTTAATCAACAAAATTCGGAAAACTAACAAATTCTTCTGGAAATGAGTGTACTGGAAGGATTAATAAAAACCCACTCAAAAACGAGGCCGATATTAAAATAAGTACATTTAATGATAATATTATCACGAAAAGAGAAGACACTGAGATCGATTTATTAATTTCAAAGAATATGAGTGAGATTAATGAAAACATGTAGAAAAATCAGACAGCCAGCAAATCGGAAATTGAAGGTGATGAAGAAATAAACTTAATAGATTTTAACGAACCAGAAATAAATAGTTTTTTTGGGAGAGGCGGACATCAAACGAACCAAGTTGAGCGAATATTGTTTTTTATTTTCCGACGTTTCGGGAGCGTTAGTATACTCCCCTCTTTAGGGCTACAAGATATGTAAAAATGATAACTGTATACAACGTCATGATATTTTTTATAAGTAAAACAAGTCGGAGAATTCCATAAAATTTTACCATAAACAGTTATTCAGTCATTAACATAACATTCGGTCATGCCGCACATAACAAAGCACGAACCAAACTTTAAGGAAAACGTTAAGAAAATTCGAAATTTTAAAGAAGAAGATAGTGTTAAGAAAAATATTGTATTTAATTAAGGATAAAATAGCGATCAAACCGTAACTTACAACCAACTCTTGCGTAATTCTCTCATGGTTGATATCGGATAAGACGAGTGTTGTCTCCGATAAATCAACTAACACTGAGAGGCATGTGTGACTTATTAAACGAGGGAAATAATAGGTGATTTGGTCAAATTGTTGGGGATCGAGGGGAGGGAGGCCAGAGCGGGAAGTGGGAGAAATGGTACACAGAGCTGTTCAAGGGAGATAGGAGAGCATGAGATGAGGAAGTAGGCGGAGCTAAACCTATACAACGAGAGAGTCTTCTCTAGATAAACGCGCTCGTGTGTGCCACTTCCATGTTCACGTGCGCTCCTAATCATTCGGCAGGCTCATGGACGTGTAGAATAGGAAAAGGGGAGTGTGGAAAGGCGAGTGCAACAACACACAGTACCGAGCTAAGAGTTGCAATGCAGTCTGATCAATTTCACAGTGTTTTTGTGTGATTTTTTGAGAAATTGGGTGTCTTCTATGCGGTTAAGGGTATTGCTATGGTAGTAGATGTTAAGCATTTCCGAAAAAGAGCATTTAAAAAAGTTAGATTCTTTATCAATAATTTTGGCTTTTTCGAAGTCTATATTGTATCCTGTTTCTGACACGTGCATGGCTAAGGTAGAAGTATTAACGCACTTTTTTACGTCTCTATTGTGTTCATTAATACGTAAATTAATTTTTCTTTTGCTCATTCCAATATAAGTTGCAGAGCAGTTATGGCAATCTATTTTATAAACGATACCACTGGTGTCAAGCTTACGGAGGTGGTCCTTTCCTAAGGTTATGATGCAGTTGAATTTATTAATGGTACTATTGATTGGGATAATATTATTTTGGAAAAGGATATGATTAATTTTGGGAGTCAGATGTTTAAAAGGTAAAAATATTTTTGGCTTTAACAAAGTGGCGCGTGAGATTCTATTAGTGGTAGTGTTATTATGACTGTTACGTATGGCTTCGAGTCTGATCCCAAAGTATTTGTTGATTATTTCGCGTGAGTAGTTATTGCATAGAAGATAGTGGAAAGAAAGGCCGAGATTACTACGGTGGAATTGTGGGTCGGAGAGTTTTATGGACTTGTCAACAAAGTTGTAGATAATGGCTATTTTCTGAGAGTGGGGGTAGTGGGAAAGGTAATTAATGTAACGTCCGGATGCTGTGCTTTTTCTGTACCAGTTGTTGATGATTCTATTGTCGCGTGATCTTATTAATTCTATGTCCAGAAAACCGATGCTATTGTTATGTTCGCCTTCGACGGTGAATTGGAGGTGACTATTGTATCCATTAAATCCGTTTTGTCTTTTTTGGGGATGAGAATGCAGTCTTCCACATATCTTCTATACAATAATAACTCATTTTTGTAACTATTGAGACAAGTAGTTTCAAGTGACTCGAGAGTAATGTCAGCAAATCAAGGGCTAGTGCAAAAACCCATAGAGGTGCCCATGATTTGTTTATAAATTTTATTGTTGAACTGTAAATATGTTGAATCCATAAGAAGTTTTATACCGTGCATAAATACACATTTGGAAAGGTTGATCTTATTATTCAAGTATTTCCATTTTTGGCGACAACTTGCAAAACAAGATCAGCTGGGATGTTGGTAAACAAAGACACTACGTCAAAAGAAACTAACTCAAACTCATCCGTAATTTTTAAATTGTCGGTTATTTCTTTCAATTCAGAGCTGTTTTTTATATTTGTTAAACAAAAGGGGGAGGCTTTTATCTAAGGCATAGGTAGGACTACCTACAGCTGACACAATGATTCTTATTGGATTGCCTTCTTTATGGATCTTTACTAAGACGTAAGCTCTAGCAAGATTAGTGTTGTTAATATCTGCCCGTAACACGTGTGAGAAACAGTCATCTGTATCTAAAACACCTTTGTTTTCCCAGTCTTTAATTAGAGTTTTGATATTTTTCTGTAGTGAATTAAGAGGGGATCTATTAATTTCGGAATAAAAATTTGTGTCAGATAGCGCCGTTTCGACTTTTTCTATGTAAGCATCTTTTTCCATCACTACCGTAACATTACCCTTGTCCGCTTTCGTGTCGAAAATATTGGGATTATCTTTTAAAAAACGTTTGGAAATTGTCTTTGATTATTCTATCACTGTGACTAAGGAGTAATCGTTTACTACTTTTGATAAAGTTATTAAAAGTAGAAAGTAAGTTATCTCTGATTTTTTCTTTATTATTCTCAAGATTTCTCAAATTGCTTTCCACTGCCTTGACATACTCGATCATAAAGCGCCTATCCAAATCCAAAGTGAAATTGAATTTGTCGCCCAGGTTGAGCGTGTCAATTGCAAAACTCGGTAACTGTGTGTGTGAGAGATTGAGCAACCATCTATCCTTGGTGTTTGTTATGTTATTGTTTGGGGTAGTTAAACTAACGTTAGATTCTGAATTTCGAAACTCTGATCTAACCGTTAAACTTTTGTTGGAAATTTTTAACAGACTATTGAATTTATTAATGTGGATATGTGAAAGTTTATCACTAATGATATCTAAGGTATTATTGTAAAATTGTAAGAATTTTTTAGCATATGTTTCACAAGTTTCATTTGTGAAGTTAGTTATGGTCGTGTTGTTTTGTGTAAAAACTGCAAATGAATGTTTAAGTCAGAGATCTCCATATTCAAAATCTTTTTTCGAACATACCTAGACAGATGATTAGTCTTCGCAGTCGCAAATTTACTGTTGAAGGAAATGTTTTTAAAGTACTTACACATGCTCTTAATGTGCTTAGGGAAGATGTCATAGCTTCTGCATTTAACTAGAAATTTAAGTTCACTTTCGACTTTCTTATGTTTCTTTAGTAGTTTGGTGAGTTTTATACATGTTGTTTTGGCATCCAAGCCAAAGTCTTCTTTTACAAAGTTGATCGTCTTGTACAAATTTAGGGTGTTATTTTCCCGGGTTATGAAGAAGCCGTCACGAAATGACGTTGTCTGAGAAGAAGAGTTGGTGACCTTTCTTTTTCCATATCTTAGAAGATGTTGAGGTGTAGTTGGCATATAGTGTCCCAATGTCAAGTAGATATCGTTAAAGTACGTTCGTGGTATTTAAGTTTTTTGGAAGAGGCGGACATCAAACGAACCAAAGTTGAGAGAATATTGTTTTTTATTTGCCGACGTTTCGGGAGCGTTAGTATACTCCCCTCTTCAGGGTTACAAGATATGTAAAAATGGTAACTGTACACAACGTCATGATATTTTTTATAAGTAAAACAAGCCGGAGAATTCCATAAAATTTTACCATAAACAGTTATTCAGTCATTCACATAACATTCGGTCCTGCCGCACATAACAAAGCATGAACTGCACCAAACTTTAAGGAAAACGTTAAGAAAATTCAAAATTAAAAAAAAAATATTGTTGAGAAAAATATTGTTTTTAATTAAGGATAAAATAGCGATCAAACCGTAACTTACAACCAACTCTTGCGTAATTCTCTCGTGGTTGATATCGGATAAGACGAGTGTTGTCTCCGATAAATCAACTAACACTGAGAGGCATGTGTGACTTGCTAAACGAGGGAAATAATAGGCGATTTGGTAAAACTGTTGGGGATCGGAGGGAGGGAGGCGAGAGCGGGAAGTGGGAGAAACGGTACATGGAGCTGTTCAAGGGAGATAGAAGAGCATGAGACGAGGAAGTAAGCGGAGCTAAGCCTATACAGCGAGAGAGTCTTCTCTAGGTAAAGGCGCTCGTGTGTGCCACTTCCATGTTCACGTGCGCTCCTAATCATTCAGCAGGCTCATGGACATGTAAAACTGTTAGGGATCAGGGGGAGGGAGGCGAGAGCGCGAAGTGGGAGAAACGGTACACGGAGCTGTTCAAGGGAGATAGAGAAATAAATAAATAATGTCTAAAAGGAAAAAATACAAGAAAAAAAACCGCTGCCAATTCATTGGCCCGTGGCTTCCTCAAACAAAATTTGCTTATTCCTTTAATGAATTTTTAATAACAAAATTTATATTTTTTGCAACAATTTAGGACATAATTATAATTAAATTCATTTATGAAGACTAAAAAGTATCAATTTTTAAATTATTTATAAAATATGAATAAAATAATAGGTATGATTTTTTTTTTAATTATGTGTGAAAAATAAATAAAATTATTGATTGTAATATTATCGTCAAAACCTTTAAAATTCCTAAATAACCTTTACTTCAAATTACATTTTCTTTGTGAAATTTCACACATAGGGTACTGGTCTCTAATAGTATGCCTGTCCGTATTTGTGTGCCCTTTCTGGAATTTCCGACGTAAGAAAAAGGTTCTAACCTTAAAAATAATAAATGGCTATTACAAAACAAAAGCAGGTATAAAACACGCGTGCATCGCGCATGTCATTTCCATTTTCTAGTATAAATAAATGCGTTCCCGAATAATTAAGATTTTAAAAGGGGGCTAAAATAGTTTTAACCTCAAATATCTCTGAAATTCATAAACGAATTCTTTTATCCTAAGAACTCTTCTAATAAATAATGTACAAATTCTACATCTCCACCAACTTTCAAAGAAATTAAAACAATTTTAATGTAGTTATATTGTAGGACAACAAAGAAAGTCATTTTGAAAAATACTAGAATTATAAATATCAAACATCTCAAAAAATAACCATATAATCTGGATGAAATTTTACACAGGTATTGCCTATATCGCATACAAAATAGTCTATAAATTTCAAGCTGATGCATGAAGTCGTCATTGAGAAATTACGATTATGAAAAAAACCGTGAAAGAATGTTAACCTTAAATACCTCTGAAAATCATGAGACAATTCTTTTACCTAAAGCACTTATATGATAATACATAGACTCTACATCTCCACAAAATTTCAACATGATTAAACCAATTTTTGTTTCTTCTGGTTATCATACGACAAATAAAATAACTTTGTAAAATACGAAAATTTTCAAAATCAAATATCTCAAAAAGTAATCGTACGATCTTGATGAAAATGCGCACACATATTATCTATATCACATATTAAATTTGAAGCTGATACATGGAGCCGTTCTCGAGAAATGACGATTTGAAAAAAAGGCTAAAAACATTTTAATCTCAAATATTTTTGAAATTTCTGGACTAATCATTTTGCCCAAAGAACTCGACCGAGAGCTGTCCCAAATCTACCTCTGCAAAGAATTTTGAAGCGATTAAGTCAATTTTACTCCCGTAATCGTTGGACATACAAAACTCATTTTTTTCACATATCAATTTTTTTCTCAAAAACTAGTCGACAAAATGAATTCAAATTTTTACAGATTATAGCTACTTATATTTTGCATTATCATGGTTTTTCTCAAGAAAATTGACCGTTTAGTTTAGGAGTTATAAGCTTTTAAAAAAAAACACGTTTTTGTTAATAACAAAAGAACCGTGATAGGTAGAAAAAATTTTCTTTTAGAAAATATAGGTATTTTAATGCTCTTTCGAATGTTATCCATTCGATTCAAATATCTCGATCTCATCAATAAAAAAAAGCAAAAATCAATTTTGAGAAAATCGAAAATTCGAAATAAAACAAACGTGTCGGCGAAACAAAAAACGAATTTTTGACCCACCATCACACAAAAAAATGAGACCTGTCCTGTTAAAATCGATCGAGTAGAAGCTGAGATCCAGGCGTACACACACACACACACGTACACACACACACACACACACACGCACGCACACACACACACAAACACACACACACACACACACACGCACGCACGCACGCACGCACGCACACACACATACACACACATCCATACAGACATTTTTCACAAATCATGTATTTTGATTCCTAAAACCTCGAAAAACAATTATAACATATTTTTACAATAACTCAAAAAATTACTATCACAAGATACTTCCTGTAGGAGGAAGCAATAACAGTGACAAAGATTGCAATGTATTTTCTGAAATTGTAAAACTCACTGCAGTACGTCGAAATAGAGAATCCATACACAAGTAAAGTATGTAATTTACTCGTAGATAGTGGAGCTCAATTAAATATTATCAAAGGAAATCAGATACCTTCGAACATAATTTTAGAAAATAGAAAAATTCGTTTATCCGTTATGACAGATAAAACTATTGAGACATTAGGAGTAATAAAAATTAAAATCAATGGACTAAATATTGATTTTCATGTTGCACCAGAAGATTTTTTACTATCCTACGACGGAATTTTAGGAATTAAAATTCTTACTGAACAAAAATTAAGACTAGACGAGGGTTATTTACAAATAAATAATAATAAAATCAAACTAAAACTGGCCCATAAACTAAATCATATTCTTAATATAGTAGCTGAAAACCCACAAAAAACGGATAAAGAAATTAAATCAAGAGTAACGATAGAACAAAAGGAATTTTTAAAGAAAATGTTGGAAAATACGAATGAAAAACAAAACTCAACACCCGTAATTCATAAGGATTGTGAACAAGTAGTACAAGTAAACGAGAAAACCGAAAATTTTCAAATTGAGGATGAAATGGAAAAATCATCTTGTTTAATATCTTATGAACCCGAGTTAATCAATAAAAATGAAGTAAATATAAAATCAGAAATAACATTTTACGATGACGTTACAAACATTTTAAATACGATTCCAATATTAGAGGCAGAAGGAAAAGATTTACAACAGAAAATGCTAAATGAAATTTTACCAGAAAATATAAATCATTTACATTATGAGAAAATTTTGGAAAATAACGAAAATAATATTAAGTCATTAATAAATAATATTAATATTGCTTTTGAAAATAATGACCAAACAATCGATTTTGAGGAAATCGGATCCACAGAATATAAACAATCTTTGACGATAATAAATGAAAAGATTGAAGTAGATTTAGAAGAATATAATAAATTTTATGGAAATGAAAAAGAATATAACTTTATTTCTTATGAAATAGACAATTTGCCTGAAGGTTTTCAAATAACAAAAGACTTTAACATAGATGAAAATGAGATTTTAAATTTAGGATCAATAAATCTTATAGAAAAAGAGGATTCAACAAAAGATCTACAAGAGGTTAATCGAGAAGAAAAGTTATCAGAAAAAATAAATTATCAAAATTTACCTGAAAATAGTAAAACAATGATTAGAGATCTAGTATTAAAAAATAAAGATATATTTTGGCTAGAAGGGGATAGTTTAGGATCATGCAACGTAGAACAACATGAGATAAGTTTAACCGACGATAAATCTGTATATGTAAAACAATTCCCTTTACCCCACAAATTAAAAGAAATCGCAATAGAAGAAACTCAAAAATTAATAACAAATAACCTAGTTAGAAACTCAAAAAGTGCTTCTAATGCTCCAGCATGGATCGTAGCAAAAAAACAGCTAGCAGACAAAAAAAACGGTGGCGTTTAGTAATAGATTATAGGAAACTAAACGAAAAGACTGTTCCAGATCCATATTTACTCCCAAATATTACAGAAATATTCGATCAATTAGAAAAAACTAAATTCTATCACGTTATAGATTTAAAATCGGGTGTTCACCAAATTCCTATGAAACCAAGCGATATACATAAAACTGCATTTAGCATAAATCCTTTGGGACGCTTTGAATTTGCCTTTCGGATTGAGAAATTCACCACGTACATTTCAGCGAGTTCTAAATACAGTTTTAGGTGATTTTATCGGTAAAATATGCTTTGTGTTCATCTATGATACAATCATTTTTGGCGAAACTATGACAGAAGCAAACGAAAGATTTAATACAGTCGCACAAAAATTACGGGAAGCAAACTTAACATTAGAACCGGAAAAATGTAAATTCCTAAAAAAACAAGTATGTTATTTAGGTCATATTATAAGTGAATATGGAATAAAACCTGATCCAAAGAAAGTAGAAGCAGTGAAAAAATTCCCTGCGCCTAAAAATGTTAAAAACATTAGAGAATTTCTAGGACTTTCAGGGTATTATAGAAGATTTATAAAAAATTATGCACAGTAACAACACCTTTAAATATATTACTACACTGAGAAAAAAAATAGGTTATGTTTACTGAAGTTAAGGTTGTGGGAATTGACGAATCCGCTTAGGCTGTGATAGATACACAGTTCGGCAATTTTTACCATAATTTTCGGTAGCAACTGCCTTACCGACCAAGCTTAAGAGGTTTTAGCAGAACATTTCGGTAATTTCTACCACACGGTGTAGTAGTTTCAGCTTAAGCTATGTAGCTTATATGGCGTAACCTCTACTGCCCAAGAATTTCGGTAATATTTACTGCAGATTTCGGCAGTTTCTGCGGATTTTTTTTCTCAGTGTAGAAAAGGACGTGAAGTTTCATTGGAAAAAAGACCAACAAAAAGCTTTTGAGGAAATTAAAGAATTATTATGTACATCACCAGTTTTAGAATATCCACTTTTTGACGAGCCATTCATCATTACAACGGATGCTTCAAATTTTATTTGAAAAAGAAGCTTTAGCCATAATGTTTGCAATAAAAACATTTAAAAATTATGTGTATGGTAATAAGTTTACAATAGTTACAGACCATAAACCTCTGTTATGGTTAAAAACCGCCGATAATAACACTAGAGTTCAAAAATGGAGAATAAAATTGTCAGATTATGAATTTGATATTGTATACAAACCTGGAAAACAGAACGCAAATGCAGATGCTCTATCTAGAAATCCAGTAGAGATATTTGTTATTACCAGAGCACAAAATAAGCAAATATTAAATAAAAAAAATGAACAACCGAGAATTCGTAGTAATGAGGATAAAATCGAAGTAATGAATGAAGATAGACAGAAAATTAAGGGAAAAGGGGGCAGACCTAGGAAAGATAATGAAAAAAGTGACTACGGGTAGAAAAGAAGAGAAAATTGAGGAAAACAAAGAAAATGCACTGGAAATTAATAATATCATTTATTCTAAAAATTCTATACAATTTAGAAACGATAACATTATCTATTTAATAAATTTAAAAGGAAAATTATGAGATAAAAATACTGAATTATTAATCAAAAGTAAAAACATAAAGCCAAAACTATCATTTACAAAAGATAATATAGGTATAATAAATATAGAGAGTAAAAAACTATTCATGTTATACATAGATACGTCCGTATCATGTAAATTAATAAAGGAAAAATTAGCGAAATTATTTAATCAATTAAAAGAATTATTAGTTACTAAGAATATATGTATTTATAGTATTTCTAAGGATATAGAAATTTTAAATATAAGTTGGCTAGAAATAGAGGAAACGTTAAGAGAAATATTTAATAATACAAATATAAAAGTAATAATATGTCTAAATAATATTGAATACGTAAAAATTGAAGACAGAGATAGAGTCTTCGAAATGTATCATTCCTATACGATAGAAGGACATTCAGGTGTAAATAGAACGTACAATAGACTTCAGGAAAAATATTTTTGGGAAAATTTAAAATCAGACGTTCAAAATAGAATTAAAAATTGTGAAGATTGTCAAAGAAATAAATTAAAACGGAAAAAGACTAAACAACCTATGATTATTACAGACACACCGGCAAAAACATTTGATAAAATCGCGATGGATATTGTAGGTCCATTCAATATTACTAAAAATAATAATAAATATATTTTATCTATACAAGATCAATTATCAAAATTTATAATTTTAATATGTTTAAAAGATCAAACAGCGGAATCAGTTTCAGACGCTTTCATAAAAAATTTTATATGTGTATTTGGATCTCCAAAAATAGATAGAGAAATAACTGATAGAGGGGCAAATTTTACAAGTGAAATGATGAAACAAATAGCACGAAGATTTAAGTTTAATAAAATTGAAACTACAGCTTTCTCTCCACAGTCTAATGGTTCATTAGAAAGAGCACATCACCCATTATGTGAATATTTAAAAACTTTTCCACAAAAAAATATGAATGGGATGAACTCTTAGATTTTGCACAGTTTCAGTATAATACTAGTGTACATACTAGCTATCAATTCACACCGTATGAACTAGTTTTCCATCTAACGAACCAGTAAAAAAATCAAAATTATTACTGACCTATACTGGATATTTAGAAAAACTGATTAATAATATGAGAGAAATTGCCTCAATAGCAAGACAAAAATTAATAATGTCAAAAAAAAATCAAAATTATATTATGATAGATTTATTAACCCATTAAATCCTGAGCCCAATCTAGGCTAGATAGCATGAAACGAACTATTAGATTGGTGGCATAGCCGAAAAAGAAGTACCCGTGTTTTCTCTTGTATCATTTAAAATTGTTTATAAAAAATTATTTAAAGAAATAGATACAAAATTTGTAATTTTGAGAAACTAAAAGTAGCAATCGGTTCTACGGGAAATCATGAAGAAAATCTTAGTGACGTTTTTTTGTCAGACTTCAAATTGTTAGTGTAAAAATGGTATAAACAAATGCATCCTCATAGACACAGCTGACTTTGTCAAATCCTGAGCCGAATCTAGGCTAGATAGCATCAAACGAACTATTGGATTGGTGGCATAGCCGAAAAAAAAGTAACAGTGTTTTTTCTTTTATCATTTGCAATTGTTTATAAAAAATTATTTAAACAAATAGATAAAAAATTTGTAATTTGGAAAACTAAAAGCGGCAATCGATTTTACGGAAAAAATCATGACGAAAACCTTAGTGATGTTTTTCTGTCAGACTTCAAATTGTTCGCGTAAAAATGGTATAAAGAAATACAAATTGAGGAAATCTAAATTTGAACAGTGTTGTAGTCGGAAGATTTAAAACCGCGCATAGTGTATTTATGTATACCGTATGTATAGATATACTATATCTATATTTATACCGTATAAATAATTATATTATAGCTATATATACCGTATAAATAGATACACTATATCTATCTTTATTTTACGTATACATGGTTATATTTGTTTTCATTTATTCTACTTATTCAAAATGTCTTGATTTTCAGAAATTATTCTATATCTGAAATCAATATAGCACTTTTATTCGAAAAAACTATATAGTAATAGAATTTTTATATATTTTTTTCGATTTACATATTAGCATCATCCCGTGTCTCTGCTCTTTTGAGGCACCCCGGTAAAAAATGTCAAGGCGAAGAGTTGCCGATTTACTCGCTTTAGTTGACGATGATGATGTTGATTGCGATCAAGACATCGATATAGCACTCCTACTTTCTGACGATGATAGTTCTGATGGAGACTCTTTTCACGATCCAGATGAAGATATCCTATCTTGTGAACTTCCTGCGGGTTCTTACGAACATGTAAGGAGTTCTTACACAAGTACGCAAACATTATTAGAATTTGGAGAGATGTTCGTAGTAATGTATTAGTTAAAGTAATGGACCTCAACGAACGAAATATTAGGCAAAATACTTTATTTATGCCTTTAACTAAAACATTATTAGAGCCTAATCATGTTTATGATTGGTAGAATTATGCTTACAATGATAGCTCTGTCGAAAGTACTGACGATTATACTAGTTGCTTCAATAATAGTTCCATTTTATCATTTTATAATAAAAACTCATTAGAATTATTTGAATTTTTTTTTCTTTTAAGTGCGCTAAAAACCCATATTATTGAAACAACTTCAGAAAATAATTTCGAACTTAGTATGATTGATCTTGAAAGATTTCTTGTCATTATTATGATTACTATTTTCAACTCCATAAAAAGTCAGCATGATTATTGGTTAAATAGTCGACTTCTAAAATGCTCTGTGACCAAAGAACTCATGACAACAGATACATTTTTCGAAATAAAAAAATACATAAGATTTTACAAGTTGCAAGATAAAGATGAAAATGATAAGGTATGGAAAATTAGGTATTTGTATGACTTATTCCGATCAAATTGTATGCAATTTAGGTTTTTTGATTACACTTTATCTATTGATGAAATAATGGTGAAATATTTTGGAAGGTTTAGTATAAAACAGTGTATCAGAAACAAACCGATCAGATTTGGAATAAAGTTATGGGCACTATGTTCTTCTGATGGATATTTATATGATATTGAGATCTACACAGGGAAATCTGATACTGATGCGCGAAATCCATTAGTTTCTGTATGTTTAGGATCAAGCATGGTAATCAAATTGCTTCAAGATCTATTGAGAACTCAAAAAGAAGAGCTCAGCAAATACCATGTATATTTTGATAATTTTTTTTCTTTTCCCGATTTGATGATACATTTAAAAAAAATGGGCTATCAACAACTGGAACAGTTCGACAGAATCGTGTAAAAAGGAAAATCGATAAAGAGAAACTACCATTTCAGTTCATGAAGCTAATTCTAATTTGAATTACATAACTGTCATGGACTCTAAGCCAGTGTCAATCTTATCTACATATGGAGATGAACCAAAAGTTGAAATACAAAGATGGCATGAAAAGTCTAAAAATTCATTCTTATTCCATATGCATTTTGTATGTATAATAAAAATATGGGAGGAGTCGATCTTCATGATCAACATTGCAATGCTTTGACGCCTTCAATTCGAAGTAAAAAGTGGACATGATGTCTTTTTTTACGACATATTCAAGCATCTTTAGCTAATGCTACAATCATTTGTAATAAACTTCATACTGATGATAAAAAAGGTTCTAAAGATGTCGTACAAGAGGTATGTGAATATTATATTGAAAAGTTCTCCAATATAGAGCGATCTAGACGACAACACATTACTTCTTCATTACCGGATTAACATGAGATGAAGATAGGGCTACGTAGAAGATGTAGCATACCGATGTGTTCTTTAAGGACTCAGAAATTCTGCTCTAAATGTAAAAAATATATGTGCAAAAGTCACGAAAATGGTCACTCATAATTTCACCTATGCCTCTGATAATGCATTTGTTTACCATTTTTACATTAACAATTTGAAGTCTGACAGAAAAATTTCACTATGATTTTCTTTATGATTTTTCCCGTAGAATCGATTGCCCCTTTAGTTTTTCAAAATTACAAATTTTGTATCTATTTGTTTAAATAATTTTTTATAAACAATTGCAAATGATAAAAGAAAAAACGCTCGTACCTTTTTTTTCGGCTATGCCACCAATCCAATAGTTAGTTTGATGCTATCTAGCCTAGATTCGGCTCAGGATTTGACGAAGTCAGCTGTGTCTATGAGAATGCATTTGTTTATACCATTTTTACACTAACAATTGGAAGTCTGACAAAAAGCGTCAGTAAGGTTTTCGTTATGATTTTTTCCGTAGAATCGATTGCCGCTTTTAGTTTTTCAAAATTACAAATTTTTTATCTATTTGTTTAAATAACTTTTTATAAACAATTACAAAAATTGATAAAAGAAAACACACGGGTACATTTTTTCGGCTATGCCACCAATCCAATAGTTAGTTTGATGCTGTCTAGCCTAGATTCGGCTCAGAATTTAATGGGTTAATCCAATAGAATTTAAACTGGGAGATAAAGTATGGTTAATTAATGAACCAAAACCAGGAAAACTTGAAAAAGATCATTATCAAGGTCCTTTTGACATTATTAAAGTAAACAAAAATAATAATGTTATCATAGACTATAAGGGAAAGGCATATTAATTAAATTAAGTCTTGTTAATACAAAATAATAACATGATTTTCTTTTACAGGTAATGGGCTATCCCTTATAACAACTTTAACAATATATACCTTAAATAAAATAAAAAGATTTTAATTACAGCGTGACAGAACTTAACGGCTACAGATCAACCTCGATGAGATGTTAGAAACAATACTACAACCAAAAATGAAATCGATAATAATTTAAAATATATTTTTCTTTTCCAACAACAAGCAGAAATATTGTGGTTATATATTAAGATACCTCGATTTTTTATTTTGCAAAGATGAGACAAGCAAAAATTTGATATGTAAAAATGATGTGTTATTAAATAATAAAATTATTTAATATAATTATTTAGTCACAAAATAGGAAACATTGCAGGGATCAATTTAATAACTTATTATCTCTATCTATCTTTGAATAAGAAATTATAGAACTAATCCAAAAGAAAAAGAAATAAAATCATTCCTAAACCATTAATTTCTAACAAAAATAATTTGACTGTAATTGTATTTAAAATCAGATTGTGTTTGCCTAAAAAAATTGTTCGCATTCAGAAAAAAAAAATTTTCATGAAGGGTACAGGAACAAAAGAAAGAAATAATTCAGGTAGCTATGTTCACATTGCTAAGACTAAAAAGATATATGTATTGGAAGTGATCAGTTCAGCCATTTACTAACATGATCCTCCTATAAGATACACTATTCTGCACTGTATTGAGTAGAACAACTATCTACTCTAACGCACTGCGTACTCTCTAATGCAAATATGTGAATACTACTCATGCCAGGAAAAAAAAAATCTTGATTTCTAAAATGAACATTGAAATGGCTGAAAATTTCCAGGAAAAAAGATAATACAATGATGCATAAGAGCAATAACAAGTCAAAATTAACAAAAATCACTCCGTCTTATTAATCTTCCTTTTTATCAAAAATACTTACCAATATAATTAAATTTTTTCTTTTGGAAATAATTATAATTTTTCTCAGTATACGGTTGTTAAAATATTTTTATAATAATAGTACCGAAAGCCCTTCAATGTTATCCTACCTAAACAAAGAGAAAAAAACAAATATATCTTGTGCCAAATATCCCCTCATGATAAGTTCCTACAGGAAATCCTGTAGAAAATTGTGCAGAAAATCCTGCAGGTATCCTGCATGAAATCTTGTAGACAATCCTATAGAAAATTATACAGGAAGTTCTGCATAATATCATACATGATTTTGCACGATTTCTGTACAGATGTTTGAGGAAAATCATGTAAAGATACATGCAGGAAATCTTGCAGAAAATCCTGCAGAAAATCCTGCAGAAAATCCTGCAGAAAATCCTTCAGGATATCCTGGTACAAGTATCTGCATACACACAAACACGCACGCACGCACGCACGCACACACACACACATACATATGTCTGCAGGTAATTCTGTGCAGACCTGCGGACAATCCTCTATACAAAATTCTGCAGAAAACATCCTGCAAAAAACCCGACAAAATATATTATATTCGGAGCGAAGGGGCAGGCGCGAAGTAACGCCGGAAGCTCAGTCTTGGTGCGACGCTCGCCAGCGTCTCTCAGCTGGCCCCTAGGAGTTAGCGCGCGAGATGCTCGCAGTAGCAAGACGCAACGAGTTAGCCGCTAGTTCCAGAGCAAGAGAGAAGAGTAGAAGAGACCCGGGTGTCGCAGCCAAAGCAGCCCTCTAGCGCCATCCCCAACAGTCGTTGTAGCCGACAGTTCCGCAGCAGTCCCCGATATCCGCTGGATGACTCGGGGTCACGAGAGTGAGAGTGAAAGAGAGAGGGAGAGGGAGAGTGAGAGACCGGGGGCAGAAGCGGCCATGCATCACCGTAGATGCGAGCAGGGCGACGGCAGATTCGCGGCACCGGCAACCGCAGCTGGCAGGAGACCAGCCATCAACAGCATCGCTCAGAGACAGCAGCGATGACTGGATTGACGAGCGGAACAACAGTGGAGTTCTCGGCATTTCAGAGTTCAGCAAAATTTCTGCAAAATTTATGTAAAACTTCAGCTAAATAAGAAGGTTGAGTACGCAATTTGGGGAGAGAACGCAGAGCAGCCATCATCCAGGGAGCGACGAGAATACTCCGTCGACGGCAGCGGGATGGCAGTCGGCGAGTCTCCAATCGCCTTCACCAAGGACTGAGACGGCAGCGGACTCGTAATTCTCCACCTCGGAGCAGGGCTGTACAGATCAGGAATACCGTTTATTTCAATATCTGAAAAAGAAAAATTAAGAAATCTCACAAAGTATTTGTCCGAAAATCAAATAATTCGAACTATTTCTGAATACGTAGTTTTTCTCATTTAAAAACGATGCAAGTAATAGGTAAAAAAAATAGAAAGGTTAGGAGGTTAAGTGTTATGTACATTATTTTTATGTAAGAAGAAAAACTTATTTGAAACGGATTCCAGCGACTCCAAAAATCAGCAACCTTGGCATTTTCTATGAAGCCAATTTTCATTAATTCAGCTTGCTCTTTCATATCAATGAACTCCGCTATTATTTAGCGAAAAAATTTTATTGTGGGCTAACATCAAAATTCTATCTATAGAAAGACTATCAACCAATAGTCGTTGTTATGGTAACGAACTAGTATTGCTGAGCAGTTTCAAGCGACAGCATAATTTGCTTGACTGAATTTTCGATTGACTTGTAGTGTTTTATACTATCTACTTCATCATTATAGCAGCCAAAATCAACATCTGGGGTAGTATAACAAAGATTGTAGATTTGCGAAGTCACAGACATCCATTTCAGATAAGTTTCCTCTTCTTACTAAAAAGGCGTACACGTAACTTAACCTCCTAACCTTTTTATTTTTTACCTTTTACTTGCATCGTTTTCAACCTTTAGGAGACGGGAAAAACTGTATACAGGTGAAGAACAAGGTCAAGTCCATTCGAGGTACTTAACCCTTATACGGGTTTTCCCGTTCTCTAAAGGTTAAATAATAAAAACTACGTACTCAGAAATAGTTTAAATTATATGATTTTGGGACAAATACTTTGTGAGATTTTTTAATTTTTCTTTTTCAGATATTGAAATAAACGGTATTCCCGATCTGTGCAGCTTTGCTCTGAGGTGGGAAATTACGAGTCCGCTGCCGTGTCGATTCTTGGTAAAGGTGATTGGAGGCTTGCCGGCTGTCAGGTTGCGTCGGTTATCCCGCTGTCGCCGAAGGAGTATTCTCGTCATTCCCTGAGTGATGGCTGCTCTGCTCTCTCTCCAAATTGCGGACTCATACTTCTTATTTAGCTGAACTTTCACATAAGTTTTACAGAAGTTTCGCAGAACTCCGAAATGCCAGGAACTCCGCTGTTGTTCCGCTCGTCAATCCGGTCGTCGCGGATGTCGAGGACTGCTGCGGAACTATGGGCTATAACGCCTGTTGGGGATGGCGCTGGAGGGCTGCGTTGGCTGTGACACCCGGAGTCTCTTCTGTTATTTCTCTCTTGCTCTGGAACTAGCGGCTACCCGATACTCCGTATCTTAGTATCTCTATGTCTCTGTACCTCTGTTCTTCTCTGTATCTCTATCTCTCTCTGTATTTCTGTCTCTCTTCCGATCTCTGCCCCTCTCGGTACCTCTCTGTCTCTCTCCGAATATCTCTGAATATAATATATTTTATCGGGTTTTTTTGCAGGATGTTTCCTGCAGAATTTCCTGGAGGATTGCCCGCAGAACTCTGCATAGAATTATCTGCAGACATATGTACGTATATATCTGCAGATACTTGTACTGGATTACCTACAGGATTTTCTGCAGGATTTCCTGCATGAATCTTCACACTATTTTCCGCAAACATCTGTACAGAATTTCCTGCAGGATTTTCTGCAGAATTTTATGCAGGATTTTCTGCAGGATTTTCTGCAGGATTTTCTGCAGGATTTCCTGCATTTATCTTCACATGATTTTCGTCAAACATCTGTACAGGATTTCCTGCAGGATTTTCTGCAAGCATTCCTGCAGGAATTACTGCATGGAATCGTGCAAAATCATGTATGCTATTATGCAGAACTTCCTGTATAATTTTCTATAAGATTGTCTACAAGATTTCATGCAGGATACCTACAGGATTTCCTTCACAATTTTCTACAGGATTTCCTCTAGGAATTAAATATACAAATAGAAATATTGACCGCTTATATACTTCATTAGTTACCCATATTCAAAATTCAAAAATTTGGATCTTGAAAGAAAATTAAAAGTGAATAAATATGGAAATGTAATAATGTACCGGATACAATTGATTTAATTCATTCAATTTGAAAAGTAGTATCCCTGTATTTACCAGTATAACGACACTTTTTATTCACTCTAGTTTTTTACAGCTGAAAAAAAGTTAAACGCGAACAAAAATTCTCATATTTGTAAGGATAGTGCAAGATCCTATTCATGTATTTTGAATAAAACAAATCTTTTATAGATTAAACTTCTAAAATATTAATAAAATAAACAGTTTGTATTTTATACTTATTTAAATATAAACTACCAATAATAGTAATTAATAACATTAAATATTGTTGACTATTTTTTGGTATTTATTGTTAATACTATTCTTTATAATCATGGCAATAGTGATAATCATCAAAAAAGTGCTTCAAACATAATGATTTTTTGCACCAAGAGCATCTTACGATTGCTGGATTAGAACATTCTGCAACTTCGCAACGAACATTACAGTTGTTTCCAAAGCCAAATTTTACTGGATTATCAAATTTACTCGGCTTTGCATCAACATAGCCACTTTTATGCCACGAATATTTGAATAGGTTCACATATCGAGGGGATGATAACTGATTATGAACCAATGATTGAAGTTTTATTATGTTATTTTTTAAATGCAGTTCTAAATCGTCATTCATCAATATTACACTGTCGGAAAAGTGTCTTACGTAATTTTTCAAAATCATAAAACCAAATACGTCTAATGGCTGAATTTTACTGGTTGTTCCTTTTGGAATTATTTTAACATCGACATTTTTATTTGGAGGTGTTGCTTCCTTCACTGCATTAGGACAATGTCCACTCCAAGAGTCAATTAATAAAACACTTGAATGACCAACGTTGGGAAAATACACATCTTTTAACCACGTTTTAAAATGCTCTGTAATAATTACATACATTTTTATGTTTGTATAATAAAAGTAAAAAGTTATAATAATAGTAAATTTCATATATCTGAAGTTAATTTGCCACATTTAGAAGCCATTACATAAACATTTGAAGATTTAAATAGCGTACTTTCTACTCTTGGTCCAAATTGTCCTTTAGTTTCCTTTAATACAATAAACAAGGAAGAAAGTAGCTTACCGTCACCCGATATTAACGGCTGAATAGTGTAACTATGCGTTGTAGAACTAACAGATTCTACAAGGCATTCGATTTGCCTTTCTCCTTCAACAGATAATGTTCTTCCTGAATGCATTTCAATTTGAAACCCACTTTGATCCGAATTAAAAATAGATTCTATACCTTTAATATTAATTATTTCGTTTTTTTTTCAGAAACAAAAGCATTAGCTGCCTTTTGTAAGTATTCTGATCCCTCTAAAGTTTTATTCGTTATGAATTTGTTAATTTTTCTGCTGACTATTCTATGGGCTTTTTTTAAAATTTTTTAACCAATGATCTGACGCTTTAAACCTTATATCTTCGTTTCCAATAATTTTTTGAGCCTGCAAAGCCCATTTTCGTAAGTCTACGTCATGAACTATATGCCCAGCATCGATTGCAGAACGAAAATTATCTAACACAAATTTAGCAATTCTTCCAATTTTTTCTTTGTAGGTGCCTCCTTTATTTAAGGTATGCGCCTATCGTTTCAATTGTGTAATTGACTTAACTTTTCGAAATCTATATTGTACAGTTTTCAGAGCGAGATTTTTTGTAACACCACTTCTCCAGTACTCCACAGCTTTAAATTTATAATCCCATGTTAGATCTTCTTCATCCATAGTACATGTTTGTGAACTTTCATCAACGTCTGCTGCCCATATTCTAGCATTATCTTCAACAATTTGCATCTCAACATCTTTGAATGGCTCTTGAAAATCCAATGTTTCTTGCTGAATGAATTCTGGTTCGTTAAAGTCATTCGTACAATCCAGTAAAAATTTTTCTATACTATCCTTCAATGCAATTTCTTCTGTTGTAGTAGGAATTTCTTTTATATTCATTACTTGAAAGGACAGTAAAAGTAAATTTATAACGTTGATCGGGTTAATAGTCATTTCGTAAGTTGTTTATCTAAAAATAATTATTTCATATTAATATTATATAATATACAGTTACTTATTTTAAAGTGTTTTTTAAACAGAAAAATTAATTTTTATTAAATCATAAAGATTTTATGAGTAGATACGCAGATTATGATCTTTCACTGGAATCATAATATGGATTTCACTTATGTTATTATTAATTTGTTTGTATTTTTCACGTTCATTCAAATAAAAATTAAACGCTTAAACTTCTACTAAACATATCAGATAGAAATATTAAATACATACGATTTATTCTATTCATCAATGATAGTTTCAAAAGTTATTAAAGACGAAAAAAAAAGAATTTTCAGAAAGTATTTGTGATTTGTTTATACAAAAAATTGTCAAATAAGAAAATTTTTGTTATAGATGCATGTGTTCATTAACAAACCATTTGTAAAGAAAGTATGCAACAAATAGTATATATATTAAAAATATATTATTTTGTTATTAAAAAATTATTTTTGTAATCTTAATGTATACCAACGTTTTAAAGAAATTTCACAAAGCTCTAATTCATGTGAGATCTACCTTCCGGAGTATTATTTTTTATAAAAATAACTCCTGAACTTGAAAAAAATTCTTAAATATTCATCGAAAATATAATAACATATATGTTTGTAAAATATTATAAGATATTCAAAAACTGTTTTTTAAAATGATTTAAAAGGAATAATTAAATTTATACTTGATATATAATATACAAAATACAGGAAGTTTATTGAAAAGATAAATATTGCTGACCAATGGTGATGTCATAGAATTACTTCATAGAACTTTCATATATTATTTTATAATTATAACAGTACGCTGTAACATCACATTTTGATATTACAATACTAAAATAGTATAAATTAGGTCGACCTACAGAATTAGTATGGCAGATTAGAAAATCTAGACTTGAATAGCCCAGATTGGGAAGAAGGCTCTGAGCAGCTTATAGACACCCCTTTAAAAGTTATGTTTACTTACGTGTATTTTTTCTTACCCTTACAGCAACCTCGGATTTCAGTGAGTATGCGTATTATGAGTATGAGTAAACTTATTTAAAAAACTGTACAGTATATATAATAGTAATAAAAACAACTTTTAAAACAATGAACGTCTTATGTTTTAAAACTATGAAACACAACTGACTGTTGATTCTAAAACAGAAGCGAAATAAACGAATAAAAATAAAACGAACGAGTTAAAAATACAAATTTATCTTCGGTCGAAGGTCGGTGAATGATAAAAATAAGTATAGATTATAAAAATCACATTTTCAGTAATATTAAGGCATCATTCACGATCTAGAAACTATATATAAGTACTTGTGTTCTTTTGTATTATTACAAATTATTTATATTATTACAGATCATTTATTCAAAAATTGGAATAAATTACTCTGAAAAGATTTTTTTCATTCATAGTACATGAATAGAAGCGTGCACTACCTTTACGAATATCAGAATTTTTGTTATCATTTAATGTTTTTTGTAAAAAAAGCTGTAAAAAAAGCTGGAAAAAAAGCTGGAATAAATAAAAAAATTTTTTATTCTTATAAAAACATTTTACTTTTCGAGTTGTATTCAGGACACATCAGTACATTTAAATATTGTAGTAGAGTAAAGTATTTATTCCCTTTTAGTTTTTTTTTCAGATCTAAATTTTTGAATTTTAAATAAGAGGAGTTTACCCTTGTACAAGGGACCAATAAACCTATTTATATATTTAATTTGCCAAAAAAATAAGTTTTAGAATTAATTAATCACAGTTGCCCGAAAAAACTATTTTTTAGTTGATCGAAAATCAAATATTGTAATAAGGGGTTTTTTACCCCCTGAAGGGGGTAAATGTTTTTAAGCGAGTTAATTTATTAAATTTTGATTAGCTTTGTGTACCCAGTATAAAAAAGAAAAAAATTTATTTACATATACATATTTAATATTGAAATAACTTAATATCCGTTTTAGGGGTAGTTTACCCCGTGTAAAATACATTTTCCGTAAAACACGGGGACACATCAACTTTATTTTTTTAATTTGTTTATAATAAAATTATTTTTTTTATGATTGAATCAATTTTGTAATTTTTTGAGCGAAAACATTGTCAAAATTTTAGGGTTTTCTTTTATAAAAAATAAGGGATGCTACCCTTCTAGGTAGAAATATTGCACAAATATTCGTTTTTCAATTGCGAATCATATCCACTTTGTTTCATCAAAAATTCCAATTCGTTCCGGAGATATAAAAAAAAAACTGTTTTTGGGGGTGAACTTTAACGGTGGTTTTCACCCCTTAAATGAGAGTATGGGCACGTAAAAAAACACGTGTCAAATATTTTTGGATGTACTACAACATATCAAAATTTGAAGAAAATCGGTGAGGTACACCTGGAGCCCTTTCCTTGTAAGTCATCCGTTACTATATCAGCAAATAATGGAGAAATGGGAGAACCCATTGGCGTGCCAAATATTTGTTTGTAAGTGATCTTATTAAAATTGAAGTAGGTGTTGTCAAATAAAAAAAAACAGATGGTTTTGCGAATCTCGTGAAAAGGGATTTTACATGTTGTGTATGTGTGTATAACGTCTATCAAGGCTTTCTAAAACTAAATCACTCGGTATGTTTGTAAATAAAGAGCATACGTCAAGAGATAGAAGCACATATTCGTTGGATATTTCAACACTATTAATTTTTTCTTTTAAATCGAAGCTATTGTTGACATGAGAAGACGGTTTCGGAATACATACTTTCTATACCACCTGTACGCTACCGGTATTACACACCGGTTTAGACGATTTGCCTGAAGAGGCCAGGGGATATCCTGGCGAAACGTTGCAAGGAACATTTGCTTATTCTTATTTGGAAAATTAGCCCGCAAAGGATCCACTTTCTTATTTGAAAATTAATTTTCTTTATTCGATAGTTGTCCATATCTCTCTTTATATTATTTTAATCTTGTTCTCATTCATTATTTAAAATTAATATATTGTTACTAAATTATCTATTAATTTTCAATTGTAAGTTCAATTCTTCATCATGGTAATACAATTAATGACGAACATTATACTAACATATTAATGAAGACCGATAAATATATTCAAATAAATGATACAATAATCAACGATTTTAAATGGATAAATAATGTTACAGAATTTTATGTTATACTTTTAGAAGAAATAGATAATAATTAATGCATAATAATCAAACTTTTTATTTCTGAAATTTTCCCAAGATACAATTAAAATAAAATAATCCACACGTAAGAATAATTAAAATATTAAAATTATATATAAAAACAAACCGTTCTCAATAAATTGCAATTTCAAAAAACTGTTCAAAAAATTTTGAAAATTTTCAATCTTAAATATCTTTGAAAATAACCGATCAATCATGATCAAATTTTTTATACATATTGCCTATCTCAAATACAAATTCGTCTATAAATTTCATGATAATCCATCGATCTGTTCTCGAGAAATTACGATTAAAAAAAAAAGTTTAAAAAATTTTATCCTCAAATATCTCTGAAATTTATTTATTTACCAATCCTTTTGCCCAAAGAAAGGACTCGATTCGTATACAAAATCTATCCCTACATTGAATTTCAAAGTGATTAAGTAAATTTTACTCTAGTTATGCAACGACAAAAAAATCACATTTAAAAAATTTTTTTTTTTTCTAAAAAAATAATGAATAAAAAAACATGAAAATTTATAGAATTATATAATATAGCTATCGACTTTTTTTTTTTAATGTACAGAATTTTATCCTGCATAAAGTGCATTCATAATATATTAAGAATATTAGCTCTAAATATTTAAAAATATGAAAATAAAAATTTTCAAAATTGAAAAATGGCTATAAAAGAAAAAGAAAATCGAAATTGACAAAAATAGACTATTGACTCAACTGTGAAAGCCAAATGCAAAAAAAATGATACCTCTCTGGTTAAAATCGGTCGAGTAGATCATGAGATATCCACGTATATGAACATACACACGCACGCACGCACGCACGCACGCACGCAGACACACACACCATTTTTTTCACATTTCAATTTTTTTCTCAAAAACTAGTCGACAAAATGAATTCAAATTTTTACAGATTATAGCTATTTATATTCTACATTATCATGATTTTTCTCAAGAAAATTGGCCATTTAGTTTAGGAGTTATAAGCTTTAAAAAAAAAAACACGTTTTTGTTAATAACAAAAGAACCGTAATAGGAGAAAAATTTTTCTTTTAGAAAATATAGGTATTTTAATGCTCTTTCGAATGTTATCCATTCGATTCAAATATCTCGATCTCATCATTAAGGGGGTGTAGTACTCCTGTAGTTACGACTGACTCTGTTTTACCGGCAGAACATGGAAAATTCCATATTATGAAAATTAATATATCGAATTACGTCTTATAAGGAGATAGTTGCCCTGCACAATGCAATAATCTGCCATCCTACGCAGTTTCAAGCCCAAATATCAAAGGCACCCTAAAAAATTTTTCGAACAAAAAATAACCGAAATTTTGTTATAAATTAATTTTTGAAACTCCGTGCGAGAAGTTCGATTTCTCGCACGCTGCGTTAAACGATGCGTGCAAAAATCTCACTTCTCGCACGTCGTGTCAAAAAATACGGTTCGACACTTGTGTGAGAAGTTAATTTTCTCCTCGTGTGACATTTTCACCCTCGCTTCGCTCGGGTGCAAACAGTCACACGAGGGGAAAATCAAATCCTCGCACTAGTATCGAAATGTACTATTTCATAATATGGAATTTTCCACCTTCTGCCGGTAAAATAGAGTCAGTCGTAACTACAGAAGTACCACATCCCCTTAAAAAAAAACAAAAATCAATTTTGAGAAAATCGAAAATTTGAAATAAAACAAAAACTTGTCGGCGAATCAAAAAACGAATTTTGGACCCTCCCACAAAAAAATGAGACCTGTCCGGTCAAAATCGATCGAGTAGAAGCTGAGATCCAGGCGCACACGCACACGCACACGCACACGCATGCACGCACGCATGCACGCACGCACGCACGCACGCACGCACGCACGCACGCACGCACGCACGCACGCACGCACGCACGCATACACACACATGCATACGGACATCCATACGGACATTTTCTAAAAATAATGTATTTCGATTCCAAATGTGCTAAATAACATTCCTAACACATTATCTCCAAAACATTTTTTTTATTATCACAAAGCTACCTCTAGGAGGAAGCAAAAGCATAGTATACAATATTTTAAAGATTTTCATATAATAATAAAACTTTGTCAATTTTTCTTCGATTCTTGATTTTTAAAGCTTATAATATTCGTATTTCATTTCCGAATAGACGTACTGTACGGAAAACTATTCCATATAATTACACCGGCACACAAAAAAAAGTGGTCTTATACTTTTGACCAGATCCACCTATCTTCATGTATTTTTTCGCGCTAAATCTGAATCTAGAGTCTGTTTAGGCCCTACACCTCGAGATTTTGATTAAATTGCAAAAAACAGCTAAAAATTACGAAAAATCGCGTAAAGTGGCGGAAAATCACTTTAGTGAGTACGAGAAAATTCTGAAAATTTCTTTTTACCCGGATTAAGGGCGTTTCTTGTGTATTTTTTCGCGCTGAATCTGAATATGAAGTCCCTTTAAGCCCTACACCTCAAGATCTTGAGTAAATTGCAAAAAACAGCTAAAAATTACGAAAAAATGAGAAAAGTCGCTTTAATACGAGCGAGAAAATTCTGAAAAAATTTTTCTGACTGGGATTAAAGGTGCTTCCTGTATATTTTGATGCGCTGAACTCGTTTTTGAAGTTTTTTAAATTCAATCACTTACCGATATTTCCAAAACCGTGAAAAATAGCTAAAAAAAAGCGAAAAAACGAGAAAATTTGAAAAATTTAGGAAACAATAAACTAGAAATCATGAATAGCACAAAATCTGGAACTAATTTTGCTCTTATATTTTTTTTTCTCTTGTACCGAATTCTTTTCTCTTCAAATGACCTATGCAAGGGATTTCTTTTTCTCTTTTTTTTATTCTAATTCGTTTCTCTCTTGAGCGTCCAACAAAAATCTGCCATCATATTAACATCCTATCTTCCTTGGTATCGTTTTTCCATTTCGCTTATTTCTTGATAGAATCGTTCTCCTTGTTCTTCGCTGAAGTCTCCGAAGTTTTCAGGAAAGTAGTCAAGATGAGAGTGCAGAGAGTGCAGTTTGAGATTCATCAAGCAGACTAACTCTTTAAAATTTTTCAACAAGTCTTCAACCAAATTCTGGTAGTCATCACTCTTCTTATTTCCTAAGAACTTCTGAGAGACATTTTTGAAACTTTACGTTGCCGCGTTTTCGGTGTCATTCATGTGCTTCGTGAAATTTTTGTCTTGAAAAAGAGTGAAAATTTGTGGGTCATCAAAAATACCTTCTTTCAATTTTGCATCACTTATCGCTAGAAACTTCTCTCCTAAATATTCGAAACAATCACCATCTTTGTTTAGAGCTTTGACAAATGGCTTCATAAGACCAAGCTTGATACGAAGAGGTGGTAGCAGAATATTTGAAGGATCAACCAACAGGCTGTGGATGATATTCCTCGTCGCTGGATGAAACTCCGTTCCCTTTGGCCATTCTTTCTGTTTGTAGTGATATTTTCTGTCTCTGCTATCCCACAGACATAAGAAGCGGGGATTGTTTGTCAAACCTGATTACTGGCCTAGAAACAGGGTTGAACCTTTTAGATCACTGCAAACTTTCCATTGATGTACCCAGTAGTTTATTTTCTCCAAAATTATCTGCAAATTCTCGTACGTCTATTTGAGTTTCATTGAGTGAGCTATCGGAATAGTTGCATATGAGCTATTCCAAAAATTATTTCCGTCTTACGTCTCGAAAAAAATAAAAACATTTTTTTGAAGGCACACTCATCGGACAAGGTTTTTTTTGTTCTTTAAGCTTTTCTGAATGTGAAAAAAATAGGTAGACGCTCGATTGAATGGCATATTTTTCTGGTGCCACTTTTAAGTCAATTTTGGATTGAAAAGAATTGAAGGAAATTTCATCTTTCTTTCTAAACGACGAAACTTGAAAAGATGATTTAATTTTTAAGGCACATCTGCAGGACAAAGTTTTTCTTGTTCTTTAAGTCTTTCTGAATGTGAAAAAAATTATTTACAAGCCCGATTGAGTGGTATAATTTTTTGGCGCGACTTCTAAATCTAAAAATTAAGGAAGATTTCGTCTTTTTTCTATACGGTCACACTCTTTCCATAAACAACACGGGCCCACAAAAAAAAAGATGTGTCTGGTTCTGGGATGGAGACTACATTTTTCTTATGTATTCTTTTCCGCTGAATCCGAATTCATCATTAAAAATAGGGGTTCGGCCATAAGTTTTTAAGATAACCTCCAAAAACTGCTCAAAAATCTCATGCACAAGAACTAAATTGGCTTATGCTTGCGTATACGTTTGTCATCGAACGACCTATGCAAAGGATTTCTACGCCGCTTTTTGTTATTAGATTATACATCTCTTTTTAGCACCCAGCAATAGTCCGCCATCATGTTCACGCTTCATTTTCCTTGCCACCTACGTTCAAATTCCTTCATGTCCTGATGAAATCTTTCACCTTGCTCTTCACTGAAGTCCCCAAGGTTTGGTGGAAATTCATCAATGTGTGAATTGAGAAAGTGGAGTTTCAAATTCATTAAGCAACCTAAACTTTTGAAGTGTTCTACCATAGTTTCTACGATGCTCTTATAGTTCTCATCTTTATTATTACCAAGAAATTTGGTTGCAACATCTTTGAAGCTCAACCACGCTGCCTTCTCGATATCATTCATACTTTTAACAAACTCTTCGTCCCTGAACATTTTGCGAATTTGAGGTCCATCAAAAATACCTTCCTTCAATTTAACCAGAGTTACATTCTTAAAGATGCTTTCTAAGTATCTGAAACAGCGCCCTTCTTTATCGAGAGCTTTAACAAATTGTTTCATCAGTCCTAATTTGATATGTAGAGGAGGTAAAAGAATTTTGCTAGGATCCACAAGAGGACGCTTGATCACATTGCTGGAACCTGGAGTGAGTGATGGCCTCGCTGGCCATACTTTTACATTATAGTGTTTTGCTCTATCTCGACTGTCAAACATGCATAAATAGCATGGGTACTTGGTAAAACCTGATTGTTGACCTAGTATCATGGTTAATATTTTCAGGTCTCCGCAAATTAACTATTCGTGCTCACTATACTTTATTTTGTTTAAAACCTTTTCGATGTTACAGTATTCTTCTTTGAGTTCAATTGAATGGGCCAGTGGCAACTGAGCAAGCACGTTCGTATTGTGAAGAAGAACTGCCTTTAGGCTTCGCTTGAATGAATCTATGAATAACCTCCATTCTTCTGGCTTGTATAAATTTCGTTGGAACTCATCAATAAGTCCTTGTACATCCGTACAGTACACTAGATCAGATTCGCCAGTGAAGTATTTCTGAAACGCTTCTTCTCGGTTTCGATAAAATGTGACGTTTACGCCCTGTTCTAATACGTTATAAGACTTCAATTGTGAGGCCATTAATTCAGCTACATCTTTCGCTAATCCTGCATTCCTAAACATATCATTCAGTTGAGATTGAGAGATCTTCTTTTGGTTTTTCTCTTTACCGACGGGAACGTACTCAATATTTTTTCTGTACGCACCTTATTTATCCCACTTACATTTGTCACGCAAAAGTAACAGCCACTTTTGTCCAATGTTTTTTTCCAAATAGCTGGTTTTACAAATTTTAATTTACTTTTACCTTCAATTTTTTCAATTTATCTAACATTTTGTAACAATTGGCATATATAATGTGCGGAACCCAGGTCGAATTTAGCTGCGATATTTCTACTCCAAAACATGCTCTGAATAAATCTTTAACTCTTTCAGTAATATGCTTCTTATGGTTTTTCGAGACGTATTCCACACAAATGTAGCAATAACTGTCGGAATCACCTTTCCAGTCGTGATCAACCTGTTGGTTAGATCCCGAAGGAATGTCAATTTTATTGAAATTAATTTTAGTACCCATAAATTCATTGAAAAACCCGCACGATAGAACTCCTGTCACGATCGCAGGTGAGTCCACCGTCCCCAGGTCTAAGTACGAGGGCTTTCCAACTTTGACGAGGACAGTGTCAACTCGTCCTCGGACACACTACGGCATCATCCTCGCGTTTTAGCATTCCCCTGCAGGACAGCGCGCCTTGCTGGCTTCGTTACCACGAAAGATTGGAAGCAAATCATTCTACACATCCCTTTCGGGCAGTTGTCATCGTGCCAGTGTCTTCCGTGGCAGCAGGATCAGAGGGTACATATGCAGAATTCGGTAAATAAATTTTAAAGTTACTAAGTAACGGAAATAATGTACACGAGATAACCCTACAAATACATGAAGAGCATGAGATTATTTCCTTTTGAAGATTCAAGCCCTTATCAGACTGTATTGTTTTTTTCATTGACTTTCTTACCGCCAAATTTAACTCAACGTAATATCTATTCGAATATTCCCAGTTTTCAGCTCTTAGAGATACAACAATCTTCAGATTTATCTTTAGCCTGCCGTTGTTTCAAGTTATTTTCGTAGTCTGAATTCCAGAGAGTATATTTCTTACAAAATGTTAGATAAATTCGAAAAAATTGAAGGTAAATTAAAATTTGTAAAACCAGCTATTTGGAAAAAACCATTGAACAAAAGTGACTGTTACTTTTGCGTGACAAATGTAAGTGGGATAAATAAGGTGCGTACAGAAAAAATATTGTATGCAGCAGTATCTAGTGTCGTTCGTCCAAAGAAGGATTTAGTCGAAAGTTTGATAGATGAGGCTTCACGAGACAGCTTTATACAAGGAATGGATGGTATGCAAGTTGATGGTGGTACAGAAGAAGAAATAGAAAATCTCAATGTCCACTGAAGATGATACTGACGAAAGTGAATCATTGACGAAAGCAGAAAGTGAAACCGACGAAAGTGAAGAAGAACTGTCTCCGGACAGTGATGAGGAGTACGTTCCCTTCGGTAAAGAGAAAAACCAAAAAAAGATCTCTCAATCTCAACTGAATGACATGTTTAGGAATGCAGGATTAGCGAAAGGTGCTGCTGAATTAATGATCTCATAATTGAAGTCTTATAACGTATTAGAACAGGGCGTAAACGTCACATTTTATCGAAACCGAGAAGAAGCGTTTCGGAAGTACTTTACTGGCGAATCTGATCTAGTGTACTGTACGGATGTACAAGGACTTATTGATGAGATCCAACCAAATTTATACAAGCCAGAAGAAGGGAGGTTATTCATCGATTCATCCAAGCGAAGCCTAAAGGCAGTTCTTCTTCACAATACGAACGTGCTCGCTCAGTTCCCATTGGCCCATTCAATTGAACTCAAAGAAGAATACTGTAACATCGAAAAGGTTTTAAATAAAATAAAGTATAGTGAGCACGAATGGTTAATTTGCGGAGACCTGAAAATATTGACCATGATACTAGGTCAACAATCAGGTTTTACCAAGTATCCATGCTATTTATGCATGTTTGACAGTCGAGATAGTGCAAAACACTATAATGTGTTTTAGGTATGGCTAGCGAGGCCATCACTCACTCCAGGTTAGAGCAATGTCATCATGCGTCCTCTTGTGGATCCTAGCAAAATTCTTTTACCTCCTCTACATATCAAATTAGGACTGATGAAACAATTTGTTAAAGCTCTCAATAAAGAAGGGCGCTGCTTCAGATACTTAGAAAGCATCGTTAAGAATGTAACTCTGGTTAAATTGAAGGAAGGTATTTTTGATGGACCTCAAATTCGCAAAATGTTCAGGGACGAAGAGTTTGTTAAAAGTATGAATGATATTGAGAAGGCAGCCTGGTTGAGCTTCAAAGATGTTGCAACCAAATTTCTTGGTAATAATAAAGATGAGAACTATAAGAGCATCGTAGAAACTATGGTAGAAAACTTCAAAAGTTTAGGTTGCTTAATGAATTTGAAACTCCACCTTCTCGATTCACACATTGGTGAATTTCCACCAAACCTTGGAGACTTCAGTGAAGAGCAAGGTGAAAGATTTCATCAGGACATGAAGGAATTTGAACGTAGGTGGCAAGGAAAATGGAGCATGAACATGATGACGGACTATTGTTGGATGCTAAAAAGAGATGTATAATCTAATAACAAAAAGCGGCGTAGAAATCCTTTGCATAGGTCATTCGATGACAAACGTATACGCAAGCGTAAGCCAATTTAGTTCTTGTGCATGAGATTTTTGAGCAGTTTTTTGTGGTTATCTCCGAAACCCGTCGGTCAAACCTCTTTTTCCATAGCAAATTCGGATTCAGCAGGCCAAAGTAGATAAAAACAAAGTGTTTTTGATGTGAAGGAAATAATGTTTTTGTTCTTCTCAAGTTCTTACCACAGAAACACTGCTTTTCGACAGTTTTTTGCGGTTATCTTAAAAACTTACCACTGAACCCCTATTTTTAATGACGAGTTCGGATTCAGCGGAAAAAATACATAAGAAAAAAGTAGTCTCCATCCCAGAGCCAGACACATTTTTTTTTGTGGACCTGTGTAATTATCTACACTTAAATTATTACTTAAAAAGTTACAGTTTCCTAAGAAATAATCGTTATTGCAATTACTACTTTCCATAATAATTTGCTACTAGCGATAATTCAATAGATATTTGAAAACGTAAAATCATTATCCCTCTTTTTTCAAACTTTACATCAGCTTTACGTATTCAATACATATTATAATTGAAATAACTAAGTGAATAAAGAACATCAGTCATTTCATTTAATTTTTTATTCAATAATTATGAGAAAATTATAATATAAGCCTCAATAAGTAAATTCATAGCTTGTAAGTTTTACAATTTTTAATTGCTTCATCTACATATTTAGATGTCTTATCGCTAAGGCAGAAAGTATTTGTTTTTTTTCTTGTCTTTATATTTAAATGGAGATTTAATTCTACATAATATTTGAATAGTGAATACTTTTTGGACGTCGTCTACTTGTGGCCATGAGAAATTTATTCAGTTTCTCGTGAATAACTTCTTAATAAATACGTTTTCTTCGATTTCGAGAATTACTCGAGGATACCATTTCTTATTATAAATTATTATAATCCAACTGTCTTCTAAATAATTTTTGGTAATATTATTGTCAAAAGATTTTTGTGTAATTGAATAATTGATTGCACTATCAACAAGACTGTAATGATTACAGAAATTATGTGTCGATAGACAATCGGTGCATGATAGGTAAATAACGAAAACGTAAACTGTTTTTATTTGATCTCAACCGAATAACTTCGTACACTAATTTTGTTTTTCAAACGGGTAATAGTTTTTTAAAAATTAAATTTAAAAATTTTAATTAAATTTTTATTTTACCAATAGAAGAAGACAGTGATGACGATTGATATATCGTTGGTTTGGTGGAAAAGGTTTCGATTCAGATTTTGCTTGAAAAAGGTGTCCGTTCAACTTTTGCTAGAAAAAGGTTCCATTTCGAATTTAGTTTGAAAAAGGTGTCATTTCAAATTTTACTTGAAGGCTTTCATTTCTATTGTTAATTGGCGCGATACATGCGCCTAAGCTCGTCGTTTCGCCGTTAAGTAAATTGCAATGCTACCACAACAAAATCCATGGAAAATAAAATGCTTCTGAAATGACACCTTATTCAAGAAAAATTTTAAATAACACTTAGCAAAATTCGAAATAACATTTCTGCAATCATTGCAGTCTTGTTGATAGTGCAATCAATTATTCAATTACACGAAAATCTTTTAGTACTAATATTACCAGTAATTATTTAGAAGGCAGTTGGATTGTAGTAATTTATAATAAGAAATGGTATCCTCGAGTAATTCTCGAAATCGAAGAAAACGTATTTATTAAGAAGTTTTTCTCGCGCAACAGAACAAATTTCTCATGGCCACAAGTAGACGACGTCCAAAAAGTATTCCCTACTCAAATATTATGTAGAATTAAATCTCCATCTGAATATAAAGAGAGGCAAAAAACAAATACTTTCTGCCTTAGCGATAAGACATCTAAATATGTAGATGAAGCAGTTAAAAATTGTAAAACTTACAGCTATGAACTTACTTATTCAGCCTTATATTATAATTTTCTCATAATTATTGAATAAAAAATTTAATGGAATGACTGATGTTCTTTATTCATTTAGTTACTTCAATTATAATATGTATTGAATACGTAAAGCTGATATAAAGTTTGAAAAAAGATGGATAATTATTTTGCGTTTTCAAATATTTATTGAATTATCGCTAGTAGCAAATTATTATGGAAAGTAGTAATTGTAATAACAATTATTTCTTAGAAAACTGTAACTTTTTACGTAATAATTTCAGTGTAGATAATTATTTATGGAAAGATCAAACAGGCAGATGCCAGTATTTACAAGTGTTGCCGTTTAGAAAAAAGACGAAATTTTCCTTAATTTATAGATTTAAAAGTCGCACCAAAAAAGTATACCATCTAATCGGTCTTTTAAAAAAACTTTTTTCATATTCAGAAAGACTTAAAGAACAAGAAAAACTTTGCCCTGTAGATGTGCCTTAAAAATTAAACCACCTTTTCAAGTTTCGTAGTTTAGAAAAAAAAAAAGTGAAATTTCCATGAATTCTTTTAAATCCAAAATTGACCTAAAAGTCGCACCAAAAAAGTATGCGATTCAATCGAGCGTGTACCTATTTTTTCCACATTAAGAAAAGCTTAAAGAACAAGAAATACCTTGTCCGATGAGTTTGCCTTCAAAAAAGTTTTTTTATTTTTTTCGAGGCGTAAGAGGGAAATAATTTTTGGAATAGCTCATATGTGTTCCCGTTACGAAGCATCACAGCTTTGAGACTTCGTTTTGAAAAATCAATGAAACGTCTCCAATCTTTGTCCTTATAAGTGTTCGGTTTTAATTCATCAACCAACCCTTTTAGATCCGAACAAAAAACTAATGAATTCTCCTCATCTTTCGTGAAAAATTTGCGAAACTCCTTTTCTTTATCACGATAAATATAGGCTTTGGTTCCTTTTGACAAAAAATTTTTCTTCTTTAGTGCAGCTCCAATATATTCAGCTCTATCTTTGGGTAGTCCTAAATCTCGTATCAAATCGCTCAACTTCTACTGATTGAAAGTTGGGGAACATTGGCCTCACCTGCTGGTAAGTATTCGTTGTCCTCGCTATCATTTTCACATTCCTCCTCGGAGATCTCGTTAATTTGCATTTTTTCTTCCTCCCAGAGAATGATTTACATCCATATATTAAGTAGAGATTGTTTCATTCACGACTGCTATTTTTTCCGATTTTGTGACTGAAGATACCTTGGCGTAAGAAATGTTAGTTTTGTTAGTCAAATTGAAACCTTTGATGTCTGTCATACAAAAATAGCAGTTTTCTCGGCATGATGGTGCAAACCATATCATCGGTTTCATAAATCACAGCTGCTCGGTTTTTTAGTGTTATCCCATTGCACTAACATCGTGTAACACGAGCCACAAATTATGTGTACTTACCAGCCATCATCTATGGTCGAGCAACGCGCTTTGTGCCCGATAAAGGAAGGACTACTCGGGGAAGATACTCCCAAATCAACCTAACTCCTCGAGAGAACCAAGAAGAACGCCCATTAGAAGTGCTCGCCGCTTGTGTGAGTACTGGGAAACGCCTCCCCTGAGATCGACGCGATCCAGAAGTGTCACCGTGAGCGATGGATCCAGCACCACTTCTTCATGAGGAAGACTGCAATCTGGGAAAAGGAAGTTTACCAGCGCACTCGACACCTCCGGGACGTCTTTTCGCCCGTCGCAGATAACATCCGCTCGGCTCTCTCGAAAAAAGCTCAGTCGGCAACTACCACATCCGAACGGCCCGCTCCAAGCAACGCAGCACCGGAACCACCTGCCACGACTCAGGACGACCAGCCAGGGCCATCCCAACGCCCGGAGCCAACAACCTGCACTCCAGACAAGCGGGCTACATCACCGGGAAGTGACAGATGCCTGTCAGAGGAGCAGCTCGATGCCTGGGCGAACACTGTCCTGGAAGAATTTGAGGAAACGTACTAAGTACAACTGTAAACTTTGGGTAATACACATTTTTAACACCTTTTTGTTTTTATTTGTGAAGCCTTTCGTTTTACTCCTATCCTTAGTTCCCTCCCATTCTGGGTTAAAACAATCGACTCCTTAAGGGTTTCTATTCTTTTTCCGGCCATTCTCTATTCTTTTTTAAATTTAAAGTACCACTATTTTTTTGGTAATAAAATTACTTAGCATTTACAATTAGAATAATTTTATTAGGGGGGCTTATGTGACGGGTAGAAATATTATACTTTTAAATAGAATCATAAACAAGAAAATAAATATCAATATACACACGTGCGCGCGTTGGTAAATACGCGCAGGTAAACATCAACAATCATCACAAGGCACCCATTCATGAGTGCGCTACGACGCCTCTGATGACACCAGAACTACAGCTGATTCTTCGAGACTCTTCGAGAAGCTTCCATGACCTTCCATGGGCTTCCATACACTTTAAAAGTGCAACCAGCTCCGAATACCTAATTATAAAACGGTCACCAACATCTTTTTTAGTTCGTAACTGCGTTTCCTTTTTGTTTCAATGCACTGGTGATCGTTCCCTTAAATCGTTTGTAATTTTTTCCATTTCTTTAGTTATTGCCTGTACAGAGAGACCAAGGTGGGGAGAATATGGCCGAATCCTTCTAGAACATTCCCGAAGGATCACGACTGCCTATATACAACCTGATCTCAAAATGTATGTCTTACTCAACAGAACCTGGTAGAACACAAATAGTAAGACGAAAGTCACATTACCGTTTTTTGCAAATTTTGCGTATTAAAGAAGTTGTGGATACTTAAAAAATAAACAAATCAGCCAATCAGCTCTGAGGCGGCCGCGGCTTACGGAGAAGTGGGCGGAGCTCGCGATATACGGTAGGCAGAAGTGGGAGAGGCGCGTCATTGGCCCTTTATCCGTAGAGGGGGATCGCTGGCATCTCCCGATCAATATTCTGCTCTCCTGATCTTACACGGTCGATATCCTTCTCAACTTCCCCCACTTTCTCAACAAGGAAAGCTAGCTGGTATCTCCCGAATCTTCTTCTCCTGTTCCTACCAGCTCGATATCCTTCTCTCCTGATCCCACTAGCTCCTTAATGCATGCTCTCTTGACCCCTCTCTTTCCCCCTCGCTCGTATACTTTCTCAGTCGCACTCGTACTTTCTCGGTCGGTCTCGTTCTTTCACGCTCTCTCTCGTACTTCCTCGATCGCTCTCGTCCTTTCTCACTCTCCATCATACTTTTTCGCTACCATTCGATTTCTTCGCTTTCTTCCTCCCTTCGGTCTCTTTATTCTATTTCTCACTCTCTCTCACTCGTTGTCACTCTTTGTCGTTCTTTTACGGTCACACACGCACATACACATACACGCGCGCTAGCACACGCACACATACACCCACGCTCGCACGCTCACACACGCACACTCGCACGCATACGCACACGCACACACACCCACGCTCGCACGCACACACACACGCACGCACACGCACACACATACCTATGCGTACGTATGCATGTGTGCGTATGCACGTATGCGTGTGTGTACGCATAAGTACGCACACACACACCCACGCTCGTACGCACACACACACGCTCGCGCACGCACACATACCTACGCTATAACATACACGCACACCCACGCTCGCACGCTCATGCACACACGTGCACACACGCATACGTACGCATACACACCCATACGTACTCACACATCCACACTCGCACGCATATGCACACGCACACGCACACACACACACACACACGCTCGCCCGTTTTTTCCACGTTCTTTATTCGGTGTAAACAACAATAGGTTAAAGTGAACCACGTGGTAAATGGGTATTCGATAAAAAGAAATAAAGCACCTTTAATTTGCATAGGTATTTTTCGAATAAAATTATATTATTTAAGCGTTTCTTTAACAAATAAAAATTAGGTTATTATTTAACTCAATATATGAAAATAAATAATAACTTAATTATTTAATACATGCATTTTTATTGAACTATATTATTTAATTTATTAAAATGAAATTTAGTACGTGAAAATAAACTTGAAAGAACTGAGCACTTAGACAGGCCGTTGAAATATAATAGACCATCCCTAACATAGCTTCTACTAGGAACATGAGTCGCTCAGGTGTTAAGGTTTGATATTATTTTATTATGAAGTCGTTGTCTTTCATACGCTCGTGCGTCAACGCCTTCTGACGTGGAACTTGCGTCCCTGGGTAAAAATTTATAGCCATGTACCCGGGGGTCGGGAGTTTCCCGTAGAAGAGGTATTTTGATGAGCGCAAGAGAGAAAGCGACATAATAATGAAAGATCAGAACGCCAAATACCCGGGGGATGCAAGTTCCCAATAGAAATGATAGATACGCGTCCAGCAGCGGTCGGCGAGTTCCTTGACAAATAAATATTCTCGTAAAAGCACCACGGAGGACGCCAGTTTACTCAAGAAGAGCTGAACACGCAGGCATACCCCCGTATCTGACGTGCCATTAAAGTAAAATCTTAAAGCGAATTATCCGGGGGACGCAAGTTTCCCATAGTAGAGTTAAACGAGCTCGTAAGACAGATAGCGGCTTGATAATAAAAAAACCTAAAACACATGTACCTGGGGCACGCCAGTTCCCAGAAGTAGAGGTAGATGCGCGCGTAAGACAGAAAGCAAGTTGGTAATAGAAAAAATCTAAAACTCAAATACCCGGGGGACGCGAGCTTCCCATAGATGAGGTAGACGCGCGTGTATGGCACAAAATAAGTTGATAATGGAAAGATTCTAAAACCTAAATACCTGGGGGACGCCAGTTTACAGAAGAAGAGGTAGATGTGTGCGTAAGATAGAAAACAAGTTGATAATAGAAAGAATCTAAATCCCAAGTACCGGAGGGATGACAGTTCCCAGCAGAAGAGGTAGATGCGCGCGTAAGAGAGAAAGCGAGTTGATAATAGAAAAAATCTAAAACCCAAATACCCGGGGACGTAAGTTGCTCGTAGAAGAGATATATGAAAAGGGATTGACGCGTGAGCATACAAAAGAAAGTGACTTAATAATATAATAATCTGAAACACATATAAGTAATTCTACAGAACCTTTAACTTTTTACTTGTAAAAATCATCAAAAATTATTTTGATGGCACACTAATGGGACATTTTTTTCTTGTTTCTAGAACTCTTAGCGAGTAAGAAACAGTTGGCGTAACTGGTTTTTGGACAAAGTTATTTTTTATTTCTCATTTGTTTTAGGTGAGAAATGAAAATTTCACCTGCGTTGTGTACGATTCGAAATGTCCAATCCTCTCTCCGACTCACACACGTAACAAAGGCCCTCATGCCTTCGTTAAAAAGAATACGGTGTGTAACACGGGAAGAAAAGCTATTTCAGACTCGGATGAGGTGTCTTCAGCACTCGTCTCTGTCTCGGGTGCCTTCGGCGCCCTCGACTCCGACTCGTGCTGAACACCTGACCCTCGCTAGAAATAGCTCATTTTTCCCCTTGTTGTACAATGTACTATTAAATCTCTTACGATATATATATATATATATACACTAATATGTACCAATTTATACTAATAGATTATAGTATTACATTCTATAAATAAATATCAGAATTATTATCATAAAATAAATTTACTTACTGTATCGTCAGTCAGCTTCGATCCATACGTCTTGTTTACTAGATACCAAACGTGAAACTAAACAAGTTCATTGATAGACACGGTGCACGATATCAACATGCAAGTGTCACCGCTATTCAATGCTCTCGAAATTCCTTATAAGGAATTTCTGTATTATTATGTATATATAATATGTTCATTACTACATATTATGTCATTGCCAGTTTTTGACAATAAAATATGTCGCGTGTGGTTACTTACGGCGTAGTGAATGAAGTTATTATTGTGAAAGTATACATCGCGGCTTGTGGTTAATGAATCTTATAACGAGAACTATAATTTTAAAGTTGTCACAATATTAACATATTGCACGTAAAAACAATTCCAGAATAATACACTTAATATCAAACAGCTATTTTAATCCTAGAGAAACTTTAATTTATTTTTTAGACTGTTAGTTTTCTTTTCAAAACTTAATAATAATGAATAATAAAAAAAAAAATTTTTTGTCAATATTTTACGCTACTGAAACGTCGATTTTACGATGTAGGATACCCGACGACAACTTAAACATGTGATGGGAGTTTCAGAAATAGTATAAGGAAGATATTACAACGTAGTTGTTAGCCTTTCTAAACGTCCTTGAAGTGTGCCACTCGAAAATATTGTTTTTTCGAAAGAGTTACGCACAAATCAGACGATTTTTAAAGTGTTCCTACAAAATAAGTTTTTGAGGCACACGCATACCGGACATCCCATTTTTTAGGGTTTTTAGTATAGAATGAATGTATGACACTAGAAATTGAAAAAATACAAAGTTATTTTTCCTACATTGAAAAAATTAAATAATTTTCGAATTTCTAAAAATCGGTGTACGCTCACATTTTAGGTTGCACTATTTTTTTAAAGATTGGCACACTCTTGGCAAGTTTTTTTTTTGAAAAGTATGATTATACGAAGACTCAATTAAGTTTGCAGAGCGATATGGACTAAAGTTATTTTTTTTATGGCGATATCAAAATAAAATTTTTAAGTTGTACGCTCTTAAATTCGGTAAAAATCGTACTTTGAGCTCGTTGTTCTTCTTTACAATACTTATTTCACTTAAATACAGACAAGGGCCTACTTTCTAATATATTATACAAGAAGAAGCTTAATTGTTGAGTTCGATATTCATTTACGTTCATGATATATCGTGGCAGACTGTAAAAGTTAAAGGTTCTGTAGAATTACTCATATACCAGGGGAGCCAGTTCCAGTATTTGTGTTTGAGATTTTTGTATTAATAAGCCACTTTCTGTCCTTCGCTCGCCAATATATCTCTTCTACGAGAAACTCACGTCCCCCGGGTATTTGGGTTTTAGATTTTTTCTATTATCAACTCGCTTTCTATCTTACGCGCGCATCTACCTCTTCTGCTGGGGACTGTCGTCCCCCGGGTATATGTGTTTTAGATTTTTTATTATCAAGCCGCTATCTGTCTTACGAGCTCGTTTAACTCTACTACGGGAAACTTGCGTCCCCCGGATACTTCGCTTTAAGATTTTACTTTAATGGCAAGTCAGATACGGGCGTACGCCCGCGAGTTCAGCTCATCTTCAGTAAACTTGCATTCCCCGTGGTGTTTTTACGAGAATATTTATTTGTCAAGAAACTCGCCGGCCGCTGCTGGACGCGCATCTACCTCTTCTACTGAGAACTTGCATCCCCCGGGTACTTGGCGTTCAGATCTTTCATTATTATGTCGCTTTCTCTCTTGCGCTCATCAAAATACCTCTTCTACGGGAAACTGGCGACCCCCGGATACGCGGTTATAAATTTTTACCCGGGGACGCAAGTTCCACGTCAGAAGGCGTTGATACACGAGCGTACGAAAGACAGCGACTTCATAATATTATATTATGAATCTGATTATTAAATCTGAAACACATATACCAGGGGAGCCAGTTCCAGTACTTGTGTTTGAGATTTTTGTATTAATAAGCCACTTTCTGTCTTTCGTTCGCCAATATATCTCTTCTACGAGCAACTCACGTCCCCCGGGTATTTGGATTTTAGATTTTTTCTATTATCAACTCGCTTTCTGTCTTACGCGCGCATCTACCTCTTCTACTGGGAACTTGCATCCCCCGGGTACTTGGCGTTCAGATCTTTCATTATTATGTCGCTTTCTCTCTTGCGCTCATCAAAATACCTCTTCTGCGGGAAACTCGCGACCCCAGGTACATGGCTATAAATTTTTACCCAGGGACGCAAGTTCCACGTCAGAAGGCGTTGATGCGCGAGCGTACGAAAGACAGCGACTTCATAATAAAATAATATCAAACCTTAACACCTGAGCGACTCATGTTCCTACTAGAAGGTATGTTAGGGATGGTCTATTATATTTCGACGGCCTGTCGAAGTGCTCAGTTCTTTCAAGTTTATTTTCACGTACTAAATTTCATTTTAATAGATTAAATAATATAGTTCAATAAAAATGCATGTATTAAATAATTAAATTATTATTTATTTTCATCTATTGAGTTAAATAATAACCTGATTTTTATTTGTTAAAGAAACGCTTAAATAATATAATTTTATTCGAAAAATACTTATGAAAATTAAAGGTGCTTTATTTCTTTTTATCGAATACCCATTTACCATATTAATAAAGAACTTGGAAAAAACGTGCGAGCGTGTGTGTGTATGTGTGTGCGTGTGGGTATGCGTGCGAGCGTGGGTGTGTGCGTACGCATGGGTGTATATGCGTACGTATGCGTGTGTGGGCGTGTGTGCATGTGCGTGCGAGCGTGTATGTGTGAGCGTGTGCGTATGCGTGCGAGCCTGTGTGAGCGTGTGCGTATGCGTGTGAGCGTAGGTGTGCGTGTGTGTTATAGCGTAGGTGTGTGTGGGCGTGCGAGTGTGGGTGTGTGTGCGTACGTATGCGTGTGTGCATGTGTGAGTGTGCGCGTGCGAGCATGTATGTGTGAGCGTGTGCGTATGCGTGCGAGCCTGTGTGAGCGTGTGCGTATGCGTGTGAGCGTAGGTGTGCGTGTGTGTTATAGCATAGGTGTGTGTGGGCGTGCGTGTGGGTGTGCGTGTGTGTGTACGTGCGAGCGTGGGTGTACGTGTGTGTGATCTAGCGTGTGTGACCGTAAAAGAACGACAAAGAGTGACAACGAATGAGAGAGAGTGAGAAGTAGGATAAAGAGACCGAAGGGAGGGAGAAAGAGAAGAAATCGAATGGTAGCAAGAAAGTATGATGGAGAGTGAGAAAGGTGGAGAGCGACCGAGGAAGTACCAGAGAGAACGTGAAAGAACGAGACCGACCGAGAAAATACGAGTGCGACTGAGAAAGTATACGAGCGAGGGGGAGAGAGAAAGGGGTCAAGAGAGCGTGCATGAAGGAGCTAGTAGGATCAGGAGAGAAGGATATCGAGCTGGTAGGAACAGGAGAGAATAAGATCGAGCAAGTGAGAGAAGTTGAAAAGGATATCGACCGTGTATGATCAGGAGAGCAGGATATTGATCGGGAGATGCCAGCAATCCCCCTCTACGAATGAAGCACCAATGACGCGCCTCCCCCACTTCTGCTTACCGTATCGCGCGAGCTCTGCCCACTTCTCCGCAAGCCACGGCCGCCTCAGAGCTGATTGGCTGATTTGTTTATTTTTAAGTATCCACAACTTCTTTAATACGCAAAATTTGCAAAAAACGGTAACGTGACTTTCGTCTTGAAATTTTGTGTTCTACCAGGTTCTGTTGAGTAAGACATACATTTCAAGAGCAGATTGTATATACCGCTACCCATGTCGTACCAGATTCATTCAGATCTCAGCCTCAGAGCAGTTAACAGCTCTCCGGCTCGGTCTTTCTCTATAGACCTATGTACACGAAGTTTTTCAATAAAAGAGGGCCTTGCTCTCTGTTAAATTTTAGACTTTATCTTATAATTTAAAGACCCATAAATTTCACTACCTTTCCTCAATGCATGCCGTCGTTGACATACATGATATATAAAAATCTTAATGTCGATTTCAGTATTCAATTTGTTTAATAAAAATACTCGAGAACTGTAAAATCATTACTTATGAATATCGGACCAAGACCGAAACCTTACAATCCTTTTAATAACTTTGTATGGTATTTATATAAGTATTTTTTATTTATCAATCTGTAATCAAATATTATGTTTATGATACTACATGTTATCGTAAAATACTGCAAAAATTGATGATTTCTTTATCAATTTTCAATCATAGATCCTCTTCATAATTTTGCATGGTATTTATATAAGTTTTTTTTATTTATCGATCTGTAATCAAATATTATGTTTATGATATTGCATGTTATCGTAAAATGCTGCAAAAATTGATAATTTCTTTATCAATTTGCTATCATAGAACCTTTTCATAATTTTGCATGGTATTTATATAAGTTTTTTTATTTATGGATCTGCAATCAAATACTATGTTTATGCTATTGCATGTTATCGTAAAATACTGCAAAAATTGATAATTTCTTTATCAATTTGCAATCATAGAACCTAAAAAATGTATAATAAATTTGATATGAATATTTTCATAATTTTTTATGAAAAAAAATATTATAAGTGTTACAATATCTTTTATTTGAATACGGAAGATATTTGACTGCAAATCTCATATTTTAACTATTACAATATGAATATTTACAGCAACATATTAAAATTATTTATAAGTATTGATATTCCTCTCCATATTAACAAGTAGTGAAATGATAACACAGCAAATGTGGGAGGACAACCCAAGGCTTAAATAAAAACTCCTATAGTTAATTTTTTCCATAAATACCGGCAACGTTTCGTCCCTGGTATGGGACCTCTTCAGGCCTTTATTAAAAAAATAATAAAAATTATAATTGTATAGTAATGTTTTCACAATAAATATGGATATTATAAACTTTGTTATTGTATAAAAGTAAAAAAATTAATGGTCATACCATAATACTTAAATAACTAATATCACATCAGAGACGAATACGTCTCTATCGTCGTACGCGTTTTCAGTCTATGGCAGTCATATAATAGATGTAAGTATGTAACAGAGTCAACGCAGGCGGAGATACCCAAAGGTACCCGAACTTACTTATTCACGTATACATAGAAAGCCATAATAGAACACCTTCACACAAAGAGAAATTTCAAACAGAGAATAGTTATATTTAGGAATCTGATTTATTTAAATATCTATTTAATTTATTATATTGTTTACTAATAGTGTTAAAGTCTTCTTGTTTATTAATGTTATTATTATTGATATTAATAAAAATATTTTCCGTTATTAATCTGTTAAAATTATTTGGTTCTTTATCTAAAATTTTAACAAATCAAAACTATGTGAAAAATTATTTACATGAATCGGAATTGGTAATATTTTGTCTAACGGGGTTTTTTGTGCTCATATATTCTCTTTTTTAAACATCTCTTTGTTTGGCCAACATAAGTGGCATTACAATCCTTACACGCAATCTCGTATACCACAATGGTCTCACACCATTTTTCCAGCTTATCTTTACCTAACTTAATAATGCTATTTAATTTGTTTGACATACAAGGAACTATAGTATATTCTATATTCACTGCGAACTGTGATTTCTAAGTCTTCTATAACAATATCTGCAAATAACGGTGAAATCGGAGAGCCCATGGGTGTACCAAAGATTTGCTTATAAATTATATAAATTTATAAATTTATAAATTATATAAAATTAGAACTGAGTTCTCAGTGAATTAAAAAATAATCATAATATCTCACCATTGTTCTATTTTAGATATGTTGACGATACAATTTTGTGTGTGGAAGAAGAAGAGCTAGACCTAATTTTAAACAAATTTAATAGTTATAATAAATATTTACAATTTACACACGAGTTACATAACAATAACATGATTCCATTTCTTGATGTCACTTTAACAATAAGTAATTATAGTATTATTACTAATTGGTATCAAAAACCCACAAACACTAATAGAGTTTTAAATTTTAATTCAAACCACACAATTCAATTAAAACGCAATATCATTTACAATCTAGTAGATAGAGCTCTTCTTCTTTCGCACCAACAATTTCATAATGAAAATTTGATTATGGTTAAAAAAATACTCGCCAAAAATAGCTACCCTGATAATTTTATTGATAGTTGTATTCGTTATCGCGTGAGATATCACACTTATGGCAATTCAAAACTTAATAATAATATGTCTACAATCAAAAATGTTATATCGATTCCGTTTCATGATAAATTATTTTTTACTTGTAAGTCTTCCTTCAAAAAGTATGGTTTTACTATAGTTCCTTGTATGTCAAACAAATTAAATAGCATTATTAAGTTAGGTAAAGATAAACTGGAAAAATGGTGTGAGACCATTGTGGTATACGAGATTGCGTGTAAGGATTGTAATGCCACTTATGTTGATCAAACAAAGAGATGTTTAAAAAAGAGAATATATGAGCACAAAAAACCCCGTTAGACAAAATATTACCAATTCCGACTCATGTAAATAATTTTTCAAATAGTTTTGATTATGATAATGTTAAAATTTTAGATAAAGAACCAAATAATTTTAAAAGATTAATTGCGGAAAATATTTTTATTAATATCAATAATAATAACATTAATAAACAAGAAGACTTTAACACTATTAGTAAACAATATAATAAATTAAATAGATATTTAAATAAATCAGATTCCTAAATATAACTATTCTCTGTTTGAAATTTCTCTTTGTGTGAAGGTGTTCTATTATGGCTTTCTATGTATACGTGAATAAGTAAGTCGGGTACCTTTGGGTATCTCCGCCTGCGTTGACTCTGTTACATACTTACATCTATTATATGACTGCCATAGACTGAAAACGCGTACGACGATAGAGACGTATTCGTCTCTGATGTGATATTAGTTATTTAAGTATTATGGTACGACCATTAATTTTTTTACTTTTATACAATAACAAAGTTTATAATATCTATATTTATTGTGAAAACATTACTATACAATTATAATTTTTATTATTTTTTTAATAAAGGCCTGAAGAGGTCCCATACCAGGGACGAAACGTTGCCGGTATTTATGGAAAAAATTAACTAAAGGAGTTTTTATTTAACCTTGGGTTGTCCTCCCACATTTGCTGTGTTATCATTTCACTACTTTAATATTATTTAACAGAACATGGTGACTTAACTGTTACAATCCATATATTTGGAAATAATAGTTACGAATGTTGCGATGCCATGTAACATTAAGAAAATTTTCTCAATGCACGCCATCTCTGACTGTTTTTGGAACTAAAAATTCTATGACCTTCAGCGCCATCTACTGTTTAATATACAGTAGTTATCTCCACCTACATTATCGACTGAACCGAACACGATTTTTGTTGAGTATCACATGGCCTTAAGGCTCAGAATAACTGGCAAAACTTTCGAGCACTCGTATTACAAGATTGGCGGGCTTTGCGTCGATGTATAACGCCGAAGTCTTGTCTTGCGCTTGCGTGTGAAACCAGTGCTAAATCGCCGCGTGCGGGTTATGCGCTATTTGCTCATATAACTCTGGTAAACCGTCGACATCGGGGAATGATGTACGGATTTCCCGATGCACTATATTAAGAAACGTTCTTAAATAAATATATTTGTACTTACGTGGTTGTACTCGGGGGTAACCGTGTTTGCCACATCTTGCAAGCTTGTAAACAGGTGTTCACGATCTGCACGCGCTGTATTTGCAGCAGTGTTGTTGTCTTCAGAAATCATATCGGGCGGTTGGCTCGTGAGAAGGCGCCATTCTACTGCTGTCACTAGCGGTCGATCGTACATCATAAGCATACCAGCAATCATAAGGTTCCTATGCTGCATTTCTTTTAGCCGCATATCAACCTCGATTCGCGCCACTCGCTCCTATTCCGTCTCCGACTCGGGCTCCTCATCATCATCGTGGTCGAAACGCTCCCACGCGATGAACGATGGGTTTTCGGGCTGTGCGTCTTCGGGTATGTGTAGGTAAGCCACAACAACCAACTGCTCGCCCGCAGCTTCGCTCTCCGTATCACTGCCGTTAAAGTTGAGTCTTCGCTCAACAGGATTAAATACGCCTGCCGTGCGCGCCTAGTGCTCGGGAGAGATATTGGCCACATTTTGCTCCGTATCCGAATCATCGCGTATGAGACTCTGGTAAGCTGTAAATAAAAATATGTAAATAAAAAAGGAAATGAAAATTATTTAAAAAAAAAAAATGTTTTAGACTTACCTAAACGTTCCTCACGTGCAATCGCTATGCTGCGAAACACGTGCAAGCCACTTAATTGCCGATCGAAGACATCGTCTTCAATGACACTCTGAACTTCTCGCGAACATGCGAATGCATTGTAAAGGCGCACTATTGCGCCATACCCTGTCATTCTGAGTAGCAGGCGTCATTGCGTTGATAAGTTTTCACGCGACATACGCCGCAAGCGGCGCAGCCACGCGGGATGTCTGCCGTGACGCGCTCTTGCCACGAGGCGTAACACAGATTTCCGCAACGAACTATTTACGTGGTTATCCCTCTCGAAACTTCTGAATAGACTAAGTGCAACACACGGGCGCTCGGACTACTTATACGCGCACGTCATCTTTGAAATACACCCCAATAAACGCATGATAAAAAAATTAGTCATCTAGTCATCTCGTCGGAGTTTGCGACAGCACCCACCCCGTGAGCACATTTTCTTCGAAACATCACTGAGATTCAAAATAAACATCTTATGAAATAAGGATGGGCATCGAAAAGAATAGCGGCACTATACATACACTCCAGATGTGAAAAAGGAACAACGCTTCGTCGAAAGTCGAGAAGCACACTCGAGGTAAAAACTATACATTCTGTTGTGTCGGACCAACCGGACTATTGTTTTCCAAAGCATTAGTCACGCTGCCGAGCGGGATTCGAGAAAGCTCTAAAGTACGTTCGAAATAAATACAGACTGTCGCGACGGACCCGCTAGGTCATTTATTGGTTGTAAACACCTCGTAAATACCTCGCAGCGGTAAAAATTTATAGACTTTCCTAAGCAGGCTACTTTCTTCAGCGCGCACCCCAACGCTGGAAATTGTCTTGCCTTAACAGCACTTGAAAAACGGCCCAAGCCTCTGGTACTTTTTTTTCGACCCTACCGCTGTTCTCTGAAAATTTTCTCGCACTAATTACAAATCGTAAAACTAAGAGATTCTGTAGATAAAGCATGTGCTTACTCCTTCGTCCTGTGCAGTGTCGCGCCGCTTTATCCACCATAAGCGCGTTCTTAAACTGGTACTTTTTTCCCCGCTCACGCTGTTCCCTGAGAATTTTCTTGCACTAATATAAATTATAAAACTAAGAAATTCTGTAGGAAACGTGTGTGCTTACTCCTTCGCTTGTGCAGTTTCACAAGCGGAGGAGTAAGCATTTTAAATGATAGATTTTTTAATAAAAAAACGTTGTTATTTTTTACCTCGTTCCCTCTCTACACACAGTCCTACGGTTACTCCTCTCTTACCAGACCGTGCCTCCCCCACTCCTCTCTCACACGTTCAACTTGCCTGCACAGATGCAAAAACGCGCGCAACAGCGCGCCCAAGTCGGACGGGGAGAGCACGTGCGCGTATTGAGTAGTTCCCCCACTCCTACTGGCCACGACAGCTAGCGTGCAAACCCGGCGCTCAACCTGCGCAACGCGCAAGGAGTAGGGATACCAACTAGCACCGCGTTAAAACCACGCGGAGAGAGCACACTCGTGCCTGATATGGAGTAGTTCGACCCTTCTTACGAACCATCCCCGCTAGCGTAGACCCGCACTCAAGCTGTCAGGGGAGAGAGGAGTGGGGATACCATGGCCTGTATAGCCCGACGGCTAGGTATCATGTTACGGGCAAGGTGCCCTCAAGTGAACACTTAACATAAGAGCACAACAGTAGCTAATAAACAATAGGCTATTAGTGATTTTTTATATAAACAAAACACTAATTAGCTACTGTTTGGCTACTGTTTAGCTTCTGTTTACATAAACATCTCTTATCTCAAGTGTTGTTTATATAAATACCACTTAACTCAAGTGCCCACTTGAGCATGACATTAGCGCTGTAACATGATACCTATCTGTCTCGCTATACCGGTACATCTACTACTTATGTTCATAATTGTATAAATACATTACTTATATAGAATTGATCTCATCGAAAAATTGTAAATATTTTTTTTAACCCCTTAACTGGTGCGACTTTTACAACTTTTCGTGCCAAAACTGGTAGCCGTAAATAATAATTCTGATGTCAGATTCAGATTCAGCGACTACAAAAACAGTTGTCTACCAAGTTTTGTCCAAATCTGTTGAGAATTGCAAAAGTTATTCAAATATGTACATATATGATCCATTGCCAGATTTGGCACGACTTTTTTTTGTACATATATGATCCATTGCCAGTTAAGGAGTTAAACTACTATCAGAAGAAAAGAAGTTAAGAAAAATTCATATTAAACTTTCTAAAGTATTTTTAATAAATGACCTTATAAACATGTTAGTTCATAAATATATTTTACACACCAGACTACATATATTATAAGACTAAAAACGTCAAAAATATTATTTTCATAATAGCTAAGCGATATATTGTACTATTATAATTAAAATATATATTATAATTCAAAATGTTTTTCCTTTTTTTTACTTTTTTTCTTCAAATATAATATTTGATCAATTGTATACGATTGAACATATACGAGAATTTATATTGCCAGGGTTTGTCAGCGAGAAGAAATAAGTTAGAATTTAAGAGTTTCTGTACCAACCGTTCCCTAAAGTGGGATTGATAGCAAAAGTAATATGATAGAAACGAGAGCCTCTCGTATTATAAACAAAGTCTGTAAAATGTAGTAAAGGCAATGTAACGTATAAGTGTAAGCAAAGCAAATAATGTTTGGCGATTAGGCCGAGTGAGTGCCACAAGCCTCTATATGTACACTCGGAATGATGTTTTAAGTAGCGCATTGGCGCTCCCCTGGCGCTCACCATCTAGCGACTCGATGGGATACTACAATCCCGAACATACCGCCCGCCTTTGTCCATGTAGGAGACGAATAGAAACAGTTTAGCGGAAATAAGCTGAGATCTGAGAACTATGATTGAACTGCTGCAATCAGAGACTTAGAGATATTAAATTTGGCAATAGGTCCGCTAATAATCCATCCAAAGATAGTGCGTTGTGCCATTGGAGTACCAGGAGGTTCTTTGATCAGTCCGTCAAGCAAAATGTCTGGAAAGACGTCAGCACCATGTAGAATATCAATTTCAGCAGGTGTTTCCCTGAAATCGTCCGCTAATTCTAATCCCTTCAAATGGGACCAGGCATTCTTTAATTTATGGCATCTATGCGAGTATTTAGTAATAAAGGGAAGTACTAGTCCATTTAACTGCAAATGTATTTTAGGGTTGAATGCGGATGTAAGTTGCAAAGTTGTGTAGCCCTTAACCGGGATGTGGGAATAGCCTCCAATATTGCTTCACAGCACTGTCGCGGCAGAGTATGGTTGTTGCAGCTTCTTTAATAACACCTCGGATACAAAGGAATTTTGGGATCCAGGATCTATCCTAGCTCGGGCAGTATGCATTCTGTCATCAGCCTTGCGGAGTTGCACCAACACGGTAGCCAGAAGAGTAGGTTCTACGTTGGAGCTTTGAGCTACTACTCTTAGTTGCAGCTCAGTCTAGGTAGCAAAAGAAGGATAAGTGAAAGCGACGTGATTATGAATTGGTTCAATGGCAGACACATTAGAACTTGTAATTGTATCTTCGTGAAGAAGCGTATGATGCACCTCCTCTCAGATCGGCAGCTACTCATCGAGTGAAAACGTAAACAATTGACGCATAGTTTCTTTTTGTTCACAAAGTTTTTTCGTTCGCTCACGGTTTTGGCTTTAAAGGCATCGCAACGAATAATAAAGTGTTCGGTAGCACATAAGATACATTTGTCAGTAGAAATAGCATGAGCATTAATCGATCGGTTTTCTGAAGTTTTAGATTTGTTTAAATAAGGAGCTGAGATGGTTTTCGACAGATCAATGCGTTCAGTGATGAGTTGATTAAGGACGCTTGCTCATTGCAATCGTAACCAAAAGTACGCAGAGTCGAACGCCGTACGCCTAGCGCTCTCTCGGGTCTCCCCACTCTCAAAATTTCACGCGAGACTGTACACGTACACATGGCGCCGCTTCATCGGTGTGTACATTTACATCGAAGCGCTCCGTGTGTGTAGAACACGCGTAGCGCGCGGGCACGCCATTGATTTGTTTACACGCACACAAGGACACGCGCGGCCGAAGTTACCTACTTTAAACAACTGTATCTCGAAAACGGTGCTGCTAGGCTTTCTGGATTTTGGAGAGCTTATTTAAAATATCATCATTAGTAAAATATCTCTTTTTCGTTCAATTCTATAGAAAACTTTTGGCGTTATTAATGAAAACGTTAATTTTTTCACGACTTTTTCATAAGACACCGTATTAAATTGTCTAACTTTGATAGCTTGTATCTCATGAACGGTGTTGCTAGGCTTTCTGAAGTTTGCAGATGTTGCACATAATAACAATAAGAATCTACCCTGCAAGTTTCATAAAATTCTATAGAAACTCATTTTGTGAGCAAGCGTCCTTAAGCTGGACAAAAGTGGGAGGGTCAGCTTTCTTACTGACTTGTTCCTCCCACTCGCGTAAGGTTTTGAAATCAAGTTTGCGAGAAATGATAGGCACAAGAAGGTCATCCCATTGGTTGGTTGGTCTTTTGAGTTGCTCTAGGGCAGAGATTGTATTTGTCGTTGAGTTAAGAACTGACTGTAATTGAGAGGGTGAGTTAGAGCCGACGACAGACAAATCGAGTAACGTTTTGGTGTAAATAGCAATGAGACGTCGTTTCTTAGTATAGTGATCTTCCAGTTTTTTTTAAGTAATAGGAAAATTCATATCAGTAATTTGAATTGTTTTGAGCATATCAGCTGCTTCTCCTTAAACATGCGTCTTCAATTGTTGTAATTTCTCTGAGTTTGAGAGGCGTTCATCTTTGATGATGGTAACTTTGAAGAGATCTTTAAAATTTAACCAGTCAGTGAACTTGCCGGAAAATATAGGCACTTCGATGTTGGGTAACTTTCTTCTAGAAACGATTTGCTGCATAACAGGCACATTATCTTGTTGAGGGAATTGTTTAAGCAATTGGGCTAACCGTCTTCTGTTACACCATAGCAATCATTGATAAAATAATCACTCTTGCTAGTGCTTTCAAATTTCTGAGATAGGACAATAGTGTGATTTTCTTGGAATTCTTTCCAGTTTTTCTCTAATATCTGTAGCCTAGCTTCGAGAAGGTCACAAGTAACATTGTCCTTGCCAACTTCCTTGATATTGTCACTTGAATTGCGGATTTGCGTAAATAATTCGAGCTGACGACCGATGGTTTGCGTCAGTGAAAGTGATGCAATTTTCAGCAAAAAGTTTAGATATTCAGCAGTTCCCCGAGTGTTTCTGAGGGTTGGTATGGTGTCTCCGCCCGCCGTACAGAGTGGCACGGGCAAAGAGATCAGTCACACAATAGGTTTCGTTAGAAGGTCGTAAATCTCCAACGAACTTACTTGCAAAAGGTTGGAAATCTCTGGCAATAGGTGAAAACACTCAAAGAATTTTATTCGATTGTTTTCCAAACATTTCTCTCAGTAGACAACCCTATCCGGCTCGAAGGATCAAAAATGTATACGATTGAACGTATACGAGAATTTATATTGTCAGGGTTTGTCAGCGAGAAGAAATAAATTGGAATTTAAGAGTTTCTGGACCAACCGTTCCCTAAAGTGGGATTGATAGCAAGAGTAATATGATAGATACGAGAGCATCTCGTATTATAAACAAATTATGTAAAATGTAGTAAAGGCAATGTAATGTATAAGTGTAGGCAGAGCAAATAATGTTTGGCGATTAAGCCGAGTGCGTGACACAAGCCTCTGTATGTACACTCGGAATGATGTTTCAAGTAGCGCATTGGCGCTCGCCTGGCGCCAGCCATCTAGCGGCTCGCTCAAATTCTACAATCTCGAACAATAATAAAAGTCTAAATTTTTAGCGTAAAATATTGAGAATTGAAAAAATTACGAATTCATGAAAAAAAAACATTTTTTAGAATGTCTGTTTATTTATGAATTTTTTTAGGTATCAAAGACATTATATTTGTGCTTAAATATTATGTGAATGAATTTTGAGACATTTACGCTTATCCATACATTTTTTGGTAATTCTATAATTGATAATTTCAAAAATATTGCCATCCAAAAATGAGTATGGGTCAAATTGACCGAGTATCTAACAAAATAAGTGTGACCTCGACGGGCTAAGGATCGAAAATACTAAAAATTTCAAAAATATTAGGGGTACAAATAAATTCTACCCGTTTTCAGCAACTTTTCTTTTATTTAAAAAACTCAAACAAAACACAAAGTTTAATGAATATAGGCACCGTCGGCTTCTACTACCCTTTGCCAACGCCTAGGCAGCTGATGTATTCCGTGGCGAAAAATGGCTTTATCTTTTGACTTTATGAAATCATCAATCATTTTTCGCACTTCATCTTCATTCTGAAAATGCTGCTCTGTTAAACTGTGTTGTAATGAGCGGAAAAGCTAGTAATCGCATGGTGCAATGTCAGGAGAGTACGCTGGATGCGGTAAAATTTTCCATTGTAATTCTTTTATGGTTTGACGGACCGTAGAACTTCTGTGTGGCCTAACGTTATCATGCTGCAAAATTACTGGTCTTCGCTCATGCCCAGAATACGGCTTCTTTTCTTGGCTTTTTTCCGCTAAACGGTTTAATTGAGAAGAGTATCGTTCATCAGTAACAGTTTCTCCGGATTTGAGAAACTCGTATATAGCACGCCCCATTCATCCCATCAAATACAGAGCAGCAACTTTTTTCCAAAGACGTTGCGTTTTGTTGTGGATGTTGTAGGCTGTTCTGGATCTACCCAATTTTTTTGACGTTTACGATTCTCATAATAGATCCACTTTTCATCACCAGTCACTAATTTCCACAGAAAGGTCTTCTTTTTTTGTCTTGAAAGCGATGAGAGACACGTCTCGACTCGCCTTTCACGTTGCTCCTCAGTCAATTCATGAGGTACCCATTTTCCACATTTTTGAATTTTTCCCAACGCACGTAACCTCTCAGAAATAGCTTGTTGGGTAACGCCTAATTTTTTAGCGAGCTGATGTTGCATTTGTGCCGAGTCTTCATCGAGTAGCTCTCCTGCAATTTCTCATCACTCATCTTTTGAGGCATACCACAGCGTGGTTTGTCACTTAAGTCAAAATCTCCGTCTTTAAATTTTCGAAACCATCTGCGACATGTACTCCAATCAATAACTTTTTCTCCATAAGTAGCACCGATCGATTTATGAGCTTCAGTGGCAGTTTTACCTTGATGGAATTCGTAAAGTAAGCAATGTCGGATATGCACAGTATCTACTTCCATTTTTATTTATGTTAAAGACAGAATTATATTCGCAATGAATACTTGCATACGCAGTCTATTTGAAGAATAGGATCTAATAATAAAATAATTAGCAATATAAAGTATTATTGATCATTTTCGTACAGAACAAAACGCTAAAGATATCGAATACATGACACCACGGTAAAATCGCTTCCATATAATTTTTATAAATACATGTAAATCTTTCGGGTGGAAAATTTTCTGATAAAGTGGTGTAAAACGAAGAGTTTCACCGGTTCAGATTTTTTCCCGTGCAAAATTCGATTAAATCAAGACTTTTGAGCATTTTTTTGATCCATCAACTCACTGTGCACGGTGTTCTAGGGTATCGCTAGCCAGTGGCTTTTTAGGAATTTTGCTGAAAAGCCATACCGTTATAATTTAAATGTAATCAATTCACATATACTTACAAATCTGGTTCAAATATCAAAGAACACTTACATTTTGTTGTAGTCTTGTGGTGAAACTATCAAAGCTGTTCGTTTTCTAGCTTGTAAGTTGATCCAACCCTACTGAAAAATCTCACCCGAGATTTTTCATTTTTTTTATTTGATTTTATAATTAGAAAATGTTGATAAGTGTTAATAACTACTAAATACTGTAAATAACTGTGAATAATTGTCAATAATTGTTAGAAACTATAAATGACTGTTATTTACATTCCCAATTCTAACATTTTTTAACAGTTTTTAACACTATTTCTACAATTTTTTTTATTTCTTACTTTTGCTAGGGATATTATTACGATTATATAGTACTAATTATATTTTAACATATTTTTTTAGGTGATTTTAGTCTCACAGGCCTCTATGTGTAAGTCCCTTCAAATAAATAAAATGAACTTTCATTCAAATTATAAAATTATGTATTAAAAAATAGAAAAATATTTTAATAATACATAGAAGAAATAAAAAAAAAAAGAAAATTTTCTCTTTGCTTATGAACTTACATATGTCCTTACGTAGAAGCTTATATAAGATCCTCAATTTCTTTACGTAAATTGTTGTACAAGCATTTGTGAAGGTTCTTATGTTAGAAATTATGCACCAACTTGTATACGCATAAAAATTGGTCATTACATAAGTTCTTGCATAAGACCTTGCATAAGACTTATGTGAGTTTTTATTTATTATTTTTACTGGGAAGATAACGCTGTTCACGTGTATATTGGTTGTAGTCAGTGGAATAAGCAATATGAGAAAGTAGAAGAAAATTGGTTTCGGATAGCCGCGTACATCAAATTTATTCTACGCAGTTTTTCAACAAATGCTTGTTCAATTTGAATTTCACATTGCAAGTTTTACATAATGAATATTATTCACTATTACCTACATAATGAATATCATACACGAATCATGTAACAAGTTTATCCTAAACAGCTTAAATTTGTATAACTATATGTTCTACTGTCAAGAATAGCCTTTTCCTTACAATGTCAGTTTGGCATTTACCTGACTAGCTTGACAAAATTATAGATATGTTTATCGGTTATGCATAGATTTGTATACATCATATGGAAATTATGTGTATATTAAGCATACTCAATTTCGTACATGAGCTATGCATAGAGCATTATGCAAAATTTTTACACAGACTCTGCACATTTTCTTACATGGGTTTTGCTCAATCATTTTCTAAAACAAAGAAAATTTATAATAGCTTACCGTGAAATCTAACAGCTCTAGCATGCAAAATGTTCTGCAGACGTTGAAGAGTATCCTTCGTTGCTCTATCATGCTTCTCCCGTGCCCTAGCCTGCAGACGGACTTCCATATCAGCTGAGCAACACACCTCACCACCGCTACTTATACCTCCGCAAATTTTTAGTTCTCTAGCTAGAAAACAAAAACAGTTTTATAGTTAGCAGTAATTTATTATTTGTATATGAGTAAATATTGTCACAGAGACTTATCAAAAATTTTCTCTTGCCCCTTCTTAGAAGAAGTTTTGTGATATTAGAAAACACGCTAAAAATATTTTATAGGAACATTTGGAATAGAAATACACTAATTTTAGATAATCTTCTTATGATTGTATATTATGTAGATGCGAGCATGCGTGCGCACTCGCGCGCGCGCGCATGTGTGTTTATGTATACGAGCAGATCTCCAGGCCTATTAGGCCTATTTTTATCAGACAAAACTTATAGTATTTGTTTTCGCTTACACACTTCGAGAAATTATTACTTTTTTGTGAACTCGATTTTCTTTTGTCTCATACTTACTTAAAAGTGTCACGGTAGGCCCCCGCAGTTGGAAGAATGGACAAAATGCTAACATTGCCCGAATTGACGTGGATAGTGATTGTTATTATTTTCTGTTTAACCACTTGGGATGAAATATGTTTTAATTCACATCTACTACAATTGTGATATCTACTAACCTATTTCTCTAAAAGGTAACTATAGCCTATAGATTTGTGGTGCATGGGTTTCGATCGAGCGTATATTGATTTATCTTTTATAAGCTATGGTTATGATTTACAGAGAAAGGCTAACAGATATCAGAATTGTAGCACTTGTGGGCCAAAGCATGTTATAAAAAATGGTTAAAATAACTAATCGCTATGCGCAAAGAATCCTGGTGAGACTCGAATTTTGTCTATTTTGCCCCATTGTGCATCGTATCGACAAGTCATAGCAAGTGGTAGCTGGTAAAATCACTGAGCCATTTTTTCGCAATATATCTATCTATGATTAAATCTCTGTTTTCCAAGACCAATTCACACGATAATTGGTAAAGTGTATCTTCATTCGCAAAGCCAACGTTAGAACGACCTTTAAAGAACTGTAAAAGAAGATAGTTCTGCACTTTTGCCCACTAGAAGTTTTTTTGTCCGACAATGGAACAGAATTTCAAAGTCAAATAATCGACCGGTATTTAGAAAGCATAGGCGTCCATCACACTAAAACTCCGCCATAGCACCCATAAGTAAATCGCTGTGGAAAGGGTAACTAGGACGTTGAAAACCAGTATTATGGCATTCGTTAAGGAGAGCCATAATACCTGGAATTAAAAGTTAACCGAATTGACTTTCGCTTCAAACAATGTTTCACACGCCATTGGCCAATCATCCATCATGCTGAATTATAGCAGAAAACTAGTGCCACCAGGTATAAAAAGACTCTAGCAAGACAAAACAGCAAAAGAACGCTGCACAGAAGAGATAATAATATTCGCCTAACTTCAAGATCTAAAAGCACTCGGGACTACCCAAGAAGCTGCATAATATAGCTCCGAGGATGAACAAATGCAAAAAGCCGTGTATTAAGATACCAGGCTAATGAAGTCTCTGTTCAAGATAAGCAACCTTACATGGAAGAGGAAGCGAGTCTTCGGATTCATGCTGTCACCTAAAGCAGCATCTTTATTGTGTCGGAAACAAGAATTGAAAAATGTCCTGTCTATGAAAACGGCAAAGAAGTGGAAAATCGTTCACCGAGGGATGTGGGACACACGTCAATGCGCTGCCCACCACCGGTATGCGACCCTTGCCAGCGAATATTGACTTGTTGCGAATGGAGGCGTGATAGAGGAAAAGACCGCTTCCCAAGGAAGACTAATATAAGGGAGGCCAATTGCAGACCCGGCACGAGAACACAGTCTGGCACCGGTAAATGATCACACCAGTTTTTCATGATTGTTGTCGGGAAAAGAATTGATCTCAACCAGGCGACTCAACAGCAGACGATAAACAGCAGAATCTCCTGGAAACCTCATATTGACTCCCTAATAAAAAAATGTATCCCCCACATCAACCTAGTACGATTCCTCTGTACAACGTGGGGGAGCGGATATCCTCCTCCAGATATACACCCTGTATAAAGCTCTCGTCCTGAGCACTGTACTGTCGCCGTAAGCAAGAAGGTCTGAAAGAACTTAAAAAAAAATTAATTTTTAAAAATGATTAATTGAATAGAAAAGGGCTAAAAAAGGCAGTGTAGGCTACGGCTTGGTCTGCCTCCTACTAAAAGACTCATCCCTAACGGACAATTACATCTGCCCTCAGACTCAGAAGTTCTACGCCAAATAGACTCGTGTACTTTGCGAAATTTCTCTTACCATCCGCCGAAAGAAACTCACATTCAAATATATCTTGAAATATTTATCCTTTTACAATCATCCCACCACAAAAGCACTAACAGCCCTTAAAATGTCCAGAAGGGCCCATAATTCCTATAATCTAAAAACCCTTCAGATTCTGCTTGCCTTTACTCCCTTCGAACCTCACAAATACAGAATCCACTCCTCCATCCCGCTCCCTTATTGTTAGTCTCTCAACACTCAATCTTCAACGAAGCTATAGCCAACATCCACACTTTTTACACAGACCGCTCCGAATCCTAACAAAGCTCTCATTTACTGCAGTACCCCTTGTCATTCAAAGAGCCCTCGAATACATATCTCTAATCACCATACTAATTTTTAAATCTTTACCGTCTCCCTCAGCACTTTCTAAACCATTTGAGGAAACTTATTTAATATGTAATGTCTTACTTTTTTAGTTAAGAAATAGATTCTTTGTATTGCTCCCTCCTAGAGGAAACTTTGTAATAGTAAAATTTTACGTTTCATTAAATCGCTCTAGAAACACAAATAGAGGTGATAGAAGTTCGAATCACATAAGTTTAGAAAATGTCTGTATGGAAGTGTGTGTGCGTGCGTGCGTGTGTGTGTGTACCCGCGCGCGCGCACCGTTTTATCTTAGGATGTATTCGATCGATTTTACCCAGACAGGTCTCATTTTTTGTTTTTCTTGTGTGAATAGGGGAAGGAAATCCTCTTTTTGATTCGCCGATGCGTTTTTATTTTATTTCGAATTTTCGATTTTTGCAAAATTCATTTTTATAGCATTCGAAAGAGCACAAAAAACCTATATTTAAGAAAAAACTTACATTTGCTATTGTGGTTCTTTTGTTATTAACAAAAACGTGTTTTTTTTTAAAACTTATAAGTACAAAAATAAATGGTCGATTTTTTGAAAAAAATCATGATAATGCAGAACATAGCTATAATCTGTAAAAATTTGAATCCATTCTGTCGACTATTTTTTGAGAAAAAAATGAAAAAATGAAAAAATGAAAAAAATGAAAAATTTTGCATGAAGCACGTTTACTTTAGTAAAATTGACTTAATCGCTTTGAAATTCCTTGTAGAGGTAGATAAATTTCAGAGATATTTGAGGTTAAAATTTTCTTAACCTTGTTTTGAAATCATAATTTCTCGAGAACGGTTCAACGAATCAGCTCCAAATTTATAGATAATTTTCTGTGTGATATAGATAATATAGGTACGAATTTTCATCAAGATCGTTCGATTACTTTTTGAGATATTTGATATTTAATATTTTCTGATTTTGCAAAGTGATTTTCTTCGTCGCATGATAACTAGAGAAAAAAAAATTTGTTTAATCCTGTTGAAATATTGTGGACATGTAGAGTTTATATATTTATCGTATAAGTCCTTTAGGTAAAATAATTGTCTCATAATTTTTAAAGATATTTAAGATGAAAATTTTTTTATGTGTTTTTCAAAATCGTAATTTCTCAATGAAGACTTCGTGTATCAGTTTGAAATTTACAGACTATTTTATTTGCGATATAGGCAATATACCTACGTAAAATTTCATCAAGATTATATGGTTAGTTTTTGAGATATTTGATATTTAAAATTTTGGTATTTCTGGAAATGACTTTCTATGTCGCACAATAACTAGAGTAAAATTTAATTTCTTTGAAATTTGATGGAGATGTAGAGTTTGTACATTATTTATTATGTGAGATTTTAGGGTAAAAGAATTAGTTTATAAATTTCAGGGATATTTGAGGTTAATACTTTTAATACTGTTTTAGCCCTCTTTTCAAATCGTAATTTTTAGGAGGTTAATTTACATCGAGCTCTACAGAAACATGAAAATAATCAGATATGCTGGCCAATTATGTTGAGTTTGAACTAATTTTTCGAATAACCGCGATTTAAGAAGTGAATATAGTAAGAATTAATTATAATTATTTTTGTCAAACACAAATTCATTTGTGCAATTCTCTAATAAATCGTTCTACAAAATTTCTATAAAAAAAATTTTTATTTTTTATTCTTTGAACGAAATTTGGTTATGTCTCCATATCAAATTATATTACTTCTGAGAAGTTTTCGAAGTTGACATTGTCTGATATAACTGATTACTTCTGAGAAATTTTCGAAGTTGACATTGTCTGATGTAACTGATTACTTCTGAGAAATCTTCGAAGTTGACATTGTCTGATGTAGCTGGTTGTTTTTTTTTATTCTGCTTCTCGTTTTTGAGAAAATCTACAGAAGTTGCGGAAATGCGACGCAGAGGGAAAGCAACACAATCGGAGCGCTGGTACGCGTGAAATCTTCGGCGAGTTTTGCGTTCCGAAGGCAGAAGGCTGCTTAAAATTTAACAGGGAAACGCGTGATACCCACTGACTAAACGCGGACTATTTTTTTGTTGTCAACTCTGCAATACTCTATTTCGAACGCGAACGCATTGGCGAAACCTGTAGAAGGGTAAATAGATTCTGACGCAGAAGAAAAACCATAACTACACAAATGTTGACTCTCCTTTTATCTAAACAAAGCCAGTAATTGGCACTTGCAGGTACATTTGAGAGAGCACATTTTATCTAATATCTTTTCCGCTATATGTACTGCTACACCAATGGCTACCGCTGTCCTTTGCCGTGCTGCGGTCCATTCGGGCGCCGTTTATCGTTCGTCACATTCGTTTGTAGATGTGTCAATGGCGATGATTTTGGAACACTTTCTCCGATTCATAGTGACTTGACGTTGAGAGCATCTTTTACTTTCGCCGCGTAAAAGGTTCAGCTGTAGTTTCTGGTAACGCAAGGCATAACTAAATTTAAATTATATTGTGTGCACTGATTTTCTGAATAATTGCAATTTAAAAAGTGAATATAGTAAGAGTTACTCTCACTCAATTTTGACACACAATTTTAAAGTTGAAACGTTTACGGTTCATGCGCATATAATTTTAGATATACACTCATTTTGCATTTAAAAATTTATGTAAATATTTTTATTAACTGCTACTGATTTGTATTGGCATATTTTATTTACTTTTGTTGCACAATAACTAGAGTAAAATTGTTTTAATTTCTTTGAAATTTTATAGAGATGTAGAGTTTGTATATTAGTTATTATATGAGTTCTTATGGTAATAAAAGAATTAGTTTATGAATTTCAGAGATATTTTAGGTTAAAACTGTTTTAGCCCTCTTTTTAAATCGTAATTTTTCGGGAACGGATTTATGTATATGTTACTAGAAAATGGAAATGACGCGCGATATGCACGCGTGTTGTTTACTGGCTTTTTATAATTTAATAAGTTATTAGATCCATTATTTAAAAATATTGCAACGAGGTATAATGAAGGTAGGTTAATGAAATTGTCGATCATTAAAAAAACACGTATTTCTTTATGAATAACTAAAGACGGTATTAATTTAAGTAAAATTATTCCCGTATGTAATACAATTTGGTGTGTGGTATAGGCAATATATGTGTGAAATTTCATAAAGAAAACATAATTTGAAAAAAGGTTATTTAGTAATTTTAAAAGGTTTTGAATATAATTAAAATAATATAGATGTTTGTTATTTCTTAAAGAACTAATTATTTTGAAATATTTTCGAATAGTTGTTTTTCAGAGAATATTTGTCAAATCGACTCAAAATTTTAACCACTGATTACACTTATTAAAAACTATATTTGGTTAAAATTTCAATAAATTTTCTTCATTTGTTTTTGAGAAAACAATTCTTTTATAAAAAAGTATAAAAAAAGGAATTGATAAATTATTTTGAGGAAGCTACGTGCCAATGAATTGGCAGCAGTTTTTCTCTAGTTATTATGCGACAAAGAAATTGACTTTGTAAAATACAAAAATTTCCAATATCAAATATCTCAGAAAGTAATCGTTCGATCTTGATAAAAATTAGAACACATATCACATACAAAATTGTCTATAAATTTGGAGCTGATACATCAAGCCGTTCTGGAGAAACTACGTACGTGAGCTACGTCACTCCGGGCCCACTTACCCTCTGAGCTGGTGCTCGGTCGGTAAGGTAGAGCGCTACCTTGCCGACGGTCGGTAATTGTAAGATGGTTGATAACCCAACATTACCCGCAGTCGATAATCCAAATCTACCTTACCAATAGAGCAGAATACTACATAAACTGTTGACCAAATTTAAAAAATTTGAATTTCGCGCCGAGAGTGTAGTTCCGCGATAACCCAAATTTACCTTATCAACAGAGCAGAATACTATGTAGGCTGTTTACCCGAGGGCTGTCGGCAGGATGGTCCAACCCTACCCTATCAGCAGAGCAGTCTACCTTGTCAACAGTCGATAACCCAAATCTACCTTACCAACAGAGCTGAATACTATATAGGCTGTTAACCCAATTTAAAAAATTTGAATTTCGCCACATCGTGAGGGCAGGTGGTATTTTGTTAAATAATTAATTAATTAATTATTATTTTTTAATTTTTTTCCTTTTTTTCATTTTTTTCATTTTTTTCATTTTTTTCATTTTTTTCATTTTTTTCATTTTTTTTTTCTAATAAAGTTTTCTAATAATATCATAACTCATAAAATTTTGTCCGTTTCGCCGTTCGATTTTTCCCTTTATAGTAGCATGCCTTCCGAATTCTGTGGAACACAAAACTATGACTTCTAAAAATTGGTGTACGTTTGAGGTTATGTTGTCATTTTGAGGTTATGTTTCTATTGATACCCACCCTTTCGTAGCGCCATCTGTAGATGGATCACGCATCTCTACCTTTCCGACAGAGCAGTATGCAATACCCTGCCTTGTAAACATTTTGAGGTTATGTTTCCGCTGATATCCACTCTTCCATAGCGCCATCTGCAGATGTATCAGCCATCTCTACCTTACCGACAGAGCAGTATGCAACATCAGATAGGCTATCCAACTTGACAAACAGAGCCATATGAGATAGCTCCAAACTCACCAATAATTCTGATACTTGTAAGATGACATACACGACATGCACTATATATACTGTGCGCTCCACTAGGCGGCGAGCCGGAGTCGTCGCGCTGCCCACTGCTGAGTAGGCGCACTGCCGGCTATAAGTCAGGTTGTGCAAACCATCAACAACCACTACCTACACTCACATATCGTGTGAGGGTGAGTGGTGGTTTGTTAAAAAATTCATTAATTTTTTTTTTTTTTTCATTTTTTTCATTTTTTCTTCTCTCTTTTCTCCTGTTCAACAAGAGGAGCATAAGCGCTTGAGTTTTGATTCATATGATGTTATGGGCACAAGCATCTACTACCAATCCATATATAGATAACACACGAAGCATGCATACTATTCCACCACCGCTCAATGGGGTTTGCATCTTCAAACCTTCACAGAATTCTTGAAAGACGTTTTGGACAGGTTGAGACGGAACTCGCTGATGCAAGTTCAAACCTACATAGAATTCTCGGAAAAATGGCATGGAGCTCTCTGATTGGTCGAGCGCCGCCATCACTATAGAGGCAAGGTCCGAAATTCTTGGAAATTTAGACAAGTTTCTTCACGTCTCAGCTTACTATATTATATACGAACCCTACGGCATTTCTACCATACTGACAGAGCTGATCACCTCCATCGGTAATGGTAAGAATCATAATTCATTAACTTTTACATACAAGGAATGCATTATATACTATGTGAACTACATATACTGTGTATACTACATATACTGTATATACTGCATATACTATGTGTACTACATATACTATGTATACTGCATACACTATGTGTACTACATATATTATGTATACTGCATATACTATGTGTACTACATATATTATGTATACTGCATATACTATGTGTACTACATATATTATGTATACTGCATATACTATGTGTACTACATAAACTATACATACTAGCACTCTACACCGATCGCTCTACCCACCACGATATCAGTATCAACGATCGATAAGGTAGGAATCTACTTTAGTGACAGAGTGGGAAATACAAAATGGTGGGAAATTTAAAAATGACGGGCAATTTGAAAGGACAGGAAATTTAAGAGGCTGGAAAAAATTTTCGCCATTCCGGGGGGAATTCGTGGAGCATCGAACCGAAAAATTTTTTTTAATAATGAGAGCCCCAAACATCACCTGTGAGGTACATTACCTCTCCATCATTTATTAATAGAGTTTATTCATAATCTATATGTGGGAGCGTCCGCCAGAAACGAGCCAGCGGGCGTGCGCGGCGCCGTTTTCGTGCAAAATGCACTCTGTTCAACTCGCTCATATTCATTCGCTCAGTCTCTCAGAAAAAAACAAAGTACATATATCGATAGATTTTTTCCTCCTCTTTCTAATGGTACTATTGTTTTTTCTCCAGAATGCTTTCTTCTGATTGAAAATTCAAGTTGAATGTTCAGAGCCATTTTCTCAAAGTATACCATTTTTTTCTTTTTCAAAATACATTACACAATTCAAAAGTACAGGTCTTAAGCTACAAAAGCCTAAAGTTTCAAATTGGAGAAATGAAGGGTTCAAAAGCAATGCAACTAAAAAGACAGCGCCATGAGGTCGAGCGCGCTCTCCGCGCTGCGCTGCACCATTAATCTAAACGTTAATTTGTATGAAAGTCCACATATGAAAATTCTAAATCATGTTGTAAATTTTTTGTTTATTTCTTAATTTTTTTATTTTTAGTCGAATTCATTTTGATAGGTCTTTTCTAAATACTTGTTTTGCTTTCTCAAAGAGAAAGCTTTGTAACGGTGAAAATTTTCGAAACAAAGATTTTGATGAATTTCGATGTTTTTGAGGTCCCTAAGTCAGAATTATAGGTTTTTAGAAAATGTATGTATTTACGTATGTATGTATGTATGTATGTATGTATGTATGTATGTATGTATGAAACCAAATTTTGGTCCCGTCATAACTTTTGAACGGATGGAGGGAATCAGCTGATTTTTCGCATGCACCTTGGGTATGTCTCAACTTAGAACTGAATAAATTTTGGAGTCTAATAGATGACTTCAAGGTCTTTTTTTTTAAAATAACAATTTTGCAAAAATTTTTTTTTCAAAAATAATTTTTTCAAAAATAATTTTTTTTTCAATTTTGTCGAAAGATATGCAAAATGGAGACCGATATTCTTAAAGTACATTTTATTTTCTTCTAAATTATGTATTTTAAGACTACTCACGAGTTATTTTTTATTTAAAATCGCGGATTTGAGAAAATAGCTACTTTTTAGAAAAATTAACTAATTTTATAAATTATCAATTACTTTTTTGGCATTATATCTCGAAGATGAATATAATATAAACACAGTTTCTTAAAAAATTTAGAACTGATTAAATTTTTGAGTCAAATGGATGTCTTAAAGGTCTTATTTTAAAAAAAATAACAACTTTGCAAAAATTTGTTTTTTTTTAAATAATTTTTTTTTTTCAATTTTTTTGAATATATGCCAAATGGAGACTGATATTCTGAAAGTACATTTGATTTTCTTCTAAATTATGTATTTTAAAACTACTCACACGTTTTTTCTGACTTAAAAATGCGGATTTGAAAAAGTAGCGATTTTTCAGAAAAAATTTAAATACTTTTATGAATTATAAATTACATTTTTAGCATTACATTTTAAATAAAGCCCGATATTCTTAAATTATATTCCATTTCCTTTTAAATTATGTGTTTTAAAATTAGTCACGTGTTATTTTTGACTTAAAAATGCGGATTTGCAAAAGTAGCAAATTTTTACAAAAATTAAATATTTTATGGATTATGAATAATATTTAATTATTACATAACTATTTTAAATATAATTTTCTAAATTATTTTGAAGAATGTATTTATGGAAAATAAGATATGCAGAAAAAATGAAATTTTATATTAAAATATTCATTTAAAAAAATTATTTGAGATAATTTATTTATTCTCTTTGAGAAAGCATTCTGCTAAAGCAGTTAGCAGCAGTTTTTTTCCTTCTGATCTTTATAATCTTTTCCTATTTTGATTGGTTGATATAATTCGAATGTTTCTGATACTGAGAATCGTTTTAGTTCTAATCGTTTAGTGTCTGATATCAATTTAACGCAATGGTATGACAGAGTTCCAGGTAGAGTTTTTGCTGATTCTAATCGTTGGTTTAATTTTTGTCTAGTTTCTAAATATTGATCTTTTGATGAAAAAAACAAACAATATTTTCAAAATATCTAAATATTTTGCCCACTCGTAAAGATTTTGTGGCGTCAATATATAATTGTCGGATACCTTCCGCAAACTTGCATTTTTTCCATGAGCAGTTGCATGAAAGTGCCACTCAGCTCCAACAGAAAAATCTTCATAGTGATGAACAAGATTCTGGAAGTTATGTTTATTTTTAAAATGTTGCGCTGCTCCATCAGTAAAATAAATGACTTTTTTAACAAAATCAAAAGATTTTTTAAAGTAATTAATTATAATTTCTTGGAGTAAGTAAACGGCTATGGCATCATGAATTAAATTGTCTGAAAAAGCTACCATGACTTTTTGTTAAATTTTGGAATCTGATTCTCTATAGTAAATGACTATTGTCGCCAAACTGCATTGATTATTGTTATAGTCGAAAGCTTGTGCTGCGTCTTGTGCAATAAAAGCATAGTTTTCTGAAAAATCTAGGGAAATTAAAAATTCTCCTTTACATAAGGATTCTTTCAAGATTTTAAAATAAGATGCCTTGTTTGGAGATGAAAGAATCAGTCTTGAGTTTATGCAAAAAAAGAAAAAAGATGTCTATAAATGAATTAGAAACAGTTTGAGATTGTAATGTCGATCTATCAGTTGTTTGCCATATCTGTAATTTAATTTCATTAACTTCAGAGTTCTCAAGAAATAATTCTAAACCTTTTTTTAGTGATTCAACACCAGGATAATTAGAGCACTCATTTAAATAACACTTTGTTGTTGAATTTTTACATACTATTTGAGCTATGCAATTCTTGTAAGTATTCATTTTATCAAAAACGCCTACTGAGTTTCTTAAGTCAGCTAACAAAAGTTTGACATTTTGGAGGTAGACGCATACACAAACCGAATGAGTGCCACTAGCATCGGCTAAAACGCAATGTTGAGGACGATATTCCGCAAATTTAGTGAAACCAATTTTCGAATTGTGTACATTTCTTTATATTTTATGTATAGTTCTCTCAGATTATACAAAACAAGTTTTCTGCATGTAGTTTTTTGATCCATCTTCATTTTTTATGCACTTACTATCTTTGTAGCCTGGCACAATTCTACTGTTATCATCACTTACATAAAACAGTCTTACTTGATCTATAGTATCGCTTGATAATTTTTTATTTCCTCTTTTGTCAACTAAAAGAGACTCATCATTATCTAGTAATTTAGATTTAGTAGCCAGCCGACAAGAAGAATTTGAAAATTCAGCAATTTTACGAGATTCTTTGGAAGCAATTGCATAAGGATCAATTTTTCTTTTTTTGCTACATTTTCATCATTAAACAATTTTTTCAAATTAGAAATTATTTCATAACAATCATTTATCGAAACTTCATTTTCGTCTTTACTCTTGGCAATAAATTGTATCCTGCAAGAATCACATATTTTATCTCTATCTTTCAAAAACAGAAAACGTGTCTTCATTTCTACTGAAAATAATCTCAGATTATGTGAAATGTTTTGTTTCATTGTAAGGATTAAAACAACGATAAAAATTCATGATAAATAGGAGTATCAAAAAATAATTGCAATAATAATTTTATTAATTATTTCTAGAAATATAATGAGGAAGAATACATTTTTCAGTGCGCTTATAAAACTTTGAAGTCGCTTCTTTGGGTATGGAGAGCAGATCTGTTAAATCCCTCTAGTGATGAAAAACAGAATGAAAATATTTACATCCGCGTGTAGCACATTAACAGCGCGCCGCATCGCAGCGCGGGGAGTGCGCCCGACCGCCCGTCGCTGTCTTTTCAATTTCATTACTTTTAAACCCTTCATTTCTCCAACTTGAAACTTTAGGCTTTTGTAGCTTAAGACTTGTACTTTCGAATGGTATAATGCATTATGAAAAAAAGAATGGTATACTTTGAGAAAAATGGCTCTGAACATTTAACTTGAATTTTCAATCAGAAGAAAACATTTTGGAGAAAAAACAATAGTAGAAAAAAATCTATCGATATATATACTTTGTTTTTTTCCGAGAGACTCAGCGAATGAATATGAGCGAGTTGAACAGAGTGCATTTTGTGCGAAAAAAAAACGGCGCCGCGCGCGTCTGCTGGCTCGTTTCATCAGCTTGACGTTGTGAAGTGCACATACAGCTTTGCGTGCTCCGTTGTGATTGGTGCAAACAGTCACCGCCTTGTTAGACCCATCAAAGCCTGGATAGCCGTACTCGATGACGTCAATAGCGTTGACCTTGAAACGTCTTAACCACTCTCTCCTGATTTCACCATGAACAAATACCTTCGTCGCATCATACAGACTATCTCGAATGATTTGCTCCACGTCAGTGTAGAGAACGTCTCCAGATTTCCAGGCAAGACCGTGATAGCAATGCTCCAACCATGTATTCTCGCGTCGGTACTTGTCCGTGAGTCGACGCCACGGATTTGGCTCTCGAAACATGATCACCAGAGGTTCTGATTTGTCGTCTAGAGGAAGTATGGCGAGTTCCTTGAGAATGAAATCGTCCACTGATTGCTTGAAATCCTGCATCTCCACAACGTACTCCATTTTGAATGATCGCGCTGTATGCTACTTCAAACAATCAGAAGGCTTTCTGCAGGTTGTGACCAGATGATTAATTATTGGAAAATTTAACCCATTATTATGTGATGAAGACCGCAGCAGGCTGATATAACCGAAGCCTCACCTAACCGCTTACGAGAGTACTTTCATATTAAAGCAACCTAGCGGTCAGCTGAGCAACTACTACGCTGGCTTTTCCAGACATCTATGTATGCTAACCTAAAAAATGTTGTATTTTTTAAATGGTGAGAGTTCCAACAATCACTCCCACCTCTGAGGTACAACCACATACAATTACCTCCCAATTAGTCAACATTCCTTTACCATTTAATATATTAGCCTTGCCTCGCGAAGTTCATTAATAATAAAATAGATTTCTGCAGAGTTATTTACCATATTTTGCTCAACAGTGAGTACTCCAAGGCGGTCAACTAATCTGTTACTCTTACTTCTTTTCACTAGGCCACAGTCTTTTTTTCCATTTACATCTTCAATTAATCAAGCCCTTATTTTTTATTTTATATTTGGCATGTTTTTCTTTCCAAAGTTTTCTTGATAAATTTTTATCGGTTGAGAAATCAGATTCACCTTTATTAAAATGATAAACTTTGTAATAATTATCCACGTTATTGGTAGTTTGCCCTAGAAAATGTGAGTCAATTTGTGAATTTTCTTGATCGACAGTTGTGAGATTTAGAAGATTGGCCTTCAATTTGGCTACCACTGCAGATTCTTTTCGCTCGGCAGTCTTATATTGCTCTCCCATTACATTACTAGCATTTTTAACTTCAGAAAGGGCGTCTTTGAATCCTGAAAATACTCTTGACGATTGTTCGAACATTGGTGAAATAAAATTATAAAATTTGTTACTGTTTAGTTTCCGAATCGACTAATTTGCGCAGTATAGCTTTTTATGAGCACTCGAATGTACTATGATCATTCTATAATTTTCCAAATCAGTTGAATTAATGCGAGTTCCGTTACGATTTTTTCTAAACAGCAACTGTAACAAGCCCTTAGTCAGTTGAAAAGTTGCACCACATACTTTCACGATGTTACCTTCAAACTCTATTGGCGAATTACCAATTATAAGAGTATTTTCTTTTTTGTAAACACCATATACATTATCAAGATACCTCTTTGAATTACGTTTGAGCTTGGATAAATATTTCTTGACAAGTGAAACACATTTTCTTATCAGCGTCAACAGCACTGGTATATGGAACACTATCAGTACTATCTAGATCCGCCGTCATCTTTAAATAAGAGACATCATTTCTCACATTATCAAGAGAATTATCGATGCTGTTCTTCAAAGACATAGATCTTTGCTTGATAGCATCTTTAAATATACGAAGACTATCCACTTCTCGCTGAGGATATACCATGTTTATGCTTTCAGAGTTCAGCTCGAACTAAACATATATTAAAGTTTCAGCTGTTATTTATAGTCAAATCCATTCGCGGTACACATATCACAAAATCTGAGATGTTTATGTATCAACACTTCAGCTGAACTCTACTGTGAACCAAACGAACTCTGACTAATGATACTTTCACTTGTTTTACAATATATATATATATATATATATATATATATGGCCGACTCTCTGTCAAATCGAGAGGTCCAAAAATGAATCTTCTTAAAACTTTCAAAAAATGTTCTACAACTTATTTTTGATACCCCTGAATTTTTTCAGATTTTTTAGACCGATAGTTTTGGACATATCAGACGTCAAATATTGAATTTTCATGATTTTTTGCATTTTTTTTTGCAATTTCAATTGAAAATTACTCTTTGAAGGTTTTATATAAATTAACAAATTTTTTTTCGAAAAGTTAGGAAATTTTCTCACTAAAAAGAAGGAACAATCATTAATATTTTATATTTCATGCGAGTATCGTAATATTTCTTTTAAAACCTTAAATTGAGAAAAAAAACAAGTCCGATCAGGCTTTCGACTGCCAAAACATTCCTGAAAGTAGGTTATTTTATGTTCCTTGCTTTTTTTTTTTTTAATTGAAAACTGATGGTTTTTTACGAAAAAAAGCCATTTTTGCTATTACGATGCAGCTAGACCTTAAGAGATGATCTATTTACTAATTAAACGTTGAGTGATTTTAATTGAATCTTGCAATTTTTAATATATATTTACATAATTCCAGTTACCCATAGCTCATTTATTTTCAGAAAATAAAAAATTTGCCCTGGATCTGCATATAACCACATAATGAACTTATTTTTACATTTATTTTATTATAACTTCCTTATTCCGCTTGTTTCATTTTGAGTATTTCCCCCTTTTTTTATATAAATTTATTCATTTTAACCTATAATTTGTACATAAAAGCACATGCACACGTGTCACAAGGTAATTAGTCATGAAGTTTAATAATAATAACATCCAATGCCACAAATGCATAATATTTCTTTTATTTCTACTATTTGCAACAGTTGTCAAACTTTTACACATATAATTACGTTTAAGCCATTACCCAATAATCAGAAGTATCTGATTTTCTCAAGAGCACATAGAAAAATATCACACAATCAGAAATAATGCAGTATTTTCTAATTTGACGTGAACTACGTTGAAAAGTCTCCTCACTACTCTCCACAACACTAAATTTTCTTATTTATATATAAACTATAATTATTATGCACATTATTTGTTCACACAGATTTTCTGATTACATAGAGCACTGTTGTTATGAATAATATTCACTTTATCAAAATAATTTTCAAATCTTCGCTTTTGTCGAATACACTTGGATCTGATTTCTATTTTTGTTACATTTGCACTCCTTGACAACCTCTTCAAGTACAGCTGACAAATAAGTATAATATTGCTAATTACTATTACTTCTTCCGATTAGCTTTTTACCTCAGATTGTATCATGGTTTCTTAGTAGGATGTTTAAGTTTAAAGCGTATGAATTTTAAATATAGTTGTGATATTTGTATCTCAAATCTCACGTTTAGTGCCTTAACCTTGCTTTTCATATCTAAAAACTAGGGGGGTCGAGCTCCCCTGCGTGTCTCGCTGTGCTCGACACGCTAACCTCCCCCCCCCCCGCCCCCTCACACATCTGCTCCTCGCTTCGCTCGTCGCCCATCCCCTCCCTATATGTAAAAACTTCATTTTTACATAATAGGCACGACCACAATGCTCAGAAGAATCTTATTCTTTCATTATTGCAAAAATTGAAATACTTGATTTTTCGTTTTTGTCATTAAAATAAATATAAAATACATCTACCTACAGTAAAGTTTAAATAAAAATTGTGCATTTGCTTTTACACATTTATTTCATTTTTTTTTTGTAGAAGGTTTGCGTTTTAATTCTACATGCATAAATATATTTAGATAACTTTATAAATATAGCCTATGATATAATATAAATTTAATACGTACTTATTCATATGATTAAGGTGCACATAGAAATATTGAATATAAGTATCCTGATTGCAGGTATATTTAAAATTAAAAAACCTAGTTATCATAATTTTTATCGAAATCGTTTTTATGATTTATTATTTTTATTTATGAAAACGTTGAGTAGAAAAAAAGTTTCAATATTATCTACAGCTTTTGTATTTGAAATTTTTGAAAATAGTCAAATTCTGTTGAATAATATCTGCTCACGAGTGTTCCTGACTACGTATACTTACACAATCTCAATTACGAACATACAAGTATTCGCGGCACAATCAGTAATGCCGCGAAGCAGAAAGGAGTAAACTGCAGAATTAAGAAAAAAAAAAGTCAACACTGATGCATTCGGCAACGGCAATCTCACATATAGCGCTGCTTGCACATGAGTACTATTGCAGCAGCCGTAACGGCTACCTCAACTATACCTATAGGTTACATGCTTCGTGCACACACAGCGGAAAAATGCATGCGAGATGCGACCCACGTGATCGCCAGCGCTCTTTGTGTATACCTAAATATATGTATATATATGGGTCGCGCCGTGCGCGCTTTCTGTTACTGCTGGCCAGTACCTATCCTATACTGTATACTGCGGAGTGCGGACTACGCAGCGCGTGTGTCCGTGGCGTGTGACGTCTGATGTCAACAATCGCACCGCTTGGCTCCCAGCGTCTCCAGCGAGACAGCGGCTGCTATAGTACGCCGCCCTAGTGATTGTCGTCCCTTTCAGGTTTGCTATCTTCTTAGTGTTTGACATAATTATTGTTTATAATTATAATATTAATTGTTATTTCATTTTCTATATAGCACTGTTCTTTTGCGGCGAAAAAGCGGCAAATTCCTATGTGCGTTTGGTTTTGGTAGGACTAATGTAAACTTAGGTTTTGGAGGGATGGTTTGCTAACTTCATCTGAAGTTGGCAGGACATTCGAATTTTTTAATAAAAATTACCGCGGCAAAATTGCGGCTTTTACGGATAATTTACGGATAATTTACGGCAAAATATCCATTACTTAGATTCTCATTTCTGCAAAAGTGTTATGCCAACTTCAGAGACGTCCTTTCAGCGTGTTCGCCGGTTGCTGAGGATTCATCAAAGACACAACAGCAGTGTATCAACGGCGAGAGCAGATTTGGTAAGCCCTTTCTCGTTCCTAACCTATCTCATGGGTCAGCTGATGGTACTTTTCTTGTTGCAGGTATCTGTACGTGGCAAAGGGAGGAGTGTAAACAACGAACACTACTGCAGACCGTTTCTTGAATATGGAAGTATTATCTGAGTTGTTTATTTATTAGTTATATGTGGTTTTTAGGTGCTCAACTTTCCTTGTTTTCTTTTTACACTACTGGCTATGTGTACAGTGTTATGACTCTCAGCGACTCTCAGGTTGGAACTGTTTACAGCAATGAAACGAGTAAAGGCTTCCACTAGTGGCCTTGGCCTCTTGTTGTTATCTGGTGTCATCTGGTTCAGCGAGTGAACTACAACCGTTGCTGCAGACTTTTCTTTTGTATGGTAATGTTTTTATCGGTGTCATCTATTTATTAGTCATATGTGGTTTTTAAGTACTCTACTTTCCTTGCTTGTCTCTCAGAGTCAAGGCTGATCTATTATTAATGTGCTTTGATGATTCTTAGGCTGAGCCAGAATCCAGGACTTTGACGGCCTCTGTCAGTACTCCCCCAGATGATTCTCAGCAGAATGGCATCCACGAAGTAGTGCCAGCTTAGATTATTGAACCTTTTTTTGCTGCTTCTACATCTCCACCGGTGATCTTCAAGTTTTAGCGCACAAGAATGTGAGGGGAAATTAGGAAGTGTTAATAAGGAACTGGGGGATATTATAAAAGTGCTGTACGCGTGTATGTGTGGTTAGATGTTATATGGGTAGGTAGTTGTCGTTGGTAATATTAACTCGTCTAGCTAATTATTAAGTTTGGTCAGGGTGTAAGAACTCACCTGAGGGTATCTGTTGTATTAAAATACATGATTATGTATTTCACAGATTTTTACCGGGTGAAACTTGCTTACTTAATAGTTTTCTTTATGCATTGAAATTTACCAAATTACAAAATTTATAGCTTATATATTACACAAAAGTTTTTTTTGTAAATATGATATTATTTTAACATGTAATTATTTAATATCACACAATTTTGATTATTTTAGTTCAATCGCTTAAGTCCTAGGGACATAGTTAGTGGGTTAAGCTGTGTAATCTTATTTTTAAATTTCTTAAATTTATTATCATCACAGTAAGATGACATAATTATATAATTTAACCAACCCAATTTTTATGCATTTTTCTAATTTCAATTCTACTACATTCTAAGTTCTTTAGATCATTTGACAAGAAATTATAACTTTTGACAGCTTCTATGTAACAGTTTTTGCTACTTACTGTTTTACTTTTTTATTGGCATCTATACACTTCTATTTCTTAAATTAATTGTTTTTCTCTAATATTTAATTTCTCATAATGATAGAAAATCGATTCAAAACAAAATAATTATTTAATATTTAAAGGGTATTCTTCAAATACAAAAATATTTTTGTATTCAAGTTTAATGATTTTATTTTATAGATTATTTAATAATTTTGTACTATTCATATAGGTATAAAGCATCCCAAGCTATTATCCCATAATTTTTAATATTATTAAAAAGAGCATAATATAATATCAACAATGTTTTAGTTTGCGTAATCTTTGTCTTTTTGTAGAAAACAGTGACATAGATATTTCGTTTTTTTACTTATTGTTTCCAATGTGTTTATCCCATTAAATATTGTAATCAAATGTAATTTTGTATTTTATTATTATATTTTTGTAATTATGTTAACTTTGAAATGTTATATCGCTTTTCTGGTCTGATTTATATCTACTGTATCGAATATTTCTGTGTCAAATCGAATTCTGTCCAATAATAATCAAAAAGTCAATCTACGGGGTTTTGAAGCATGAAAAATTATGTTTATACGTTTAGAAATGATTGTATATATAAATGTTACCTGGAGTAAGTTTTGTTTCAACGTTGTCTATATGCCATGTACTTAAGTTATTGAAAGACGAATCCTTGTTATATTTATAATTTGTCTGAAGTAAGATTCTGTAAAGTTATAGCCGAAAATCGGTTGTTTTATGTATATTTTAGCGTTTAGATTCGTTTTTATCAGATTAGCTCATTAAGAACTGATTTTACACAAAAATATTAAATAGGAAAAATTTTTGTTTAACTATTATCTACAACTTTTGTATTTAACATTTTTATGTAAAATCAAATTCTGTCAAGTTGTAGCTGAAAATCGTCCATTTTATGTATATTTTGGCGTTTAAAATCGTTTTTATAAGTCTAACTCGTTAGGAGTTGACTTTACACAAAAATGTTAAATGGGAAAAAGTTTTATTTCTATATTATCTACAACTGTTGTATTTAACATTTTTGAGTAAAATCAAATTCTGTCAAGTTACAGTCGAAAATCATTCATATTATGTTGTAAATTCGTAGTTATGTTGGCAAATATTGTTCGTACAAAAAAGTGTTCAACATGAAAAAGGTGTATTTTAATTAGTTTTAGCCGATAGACCTGTACATGGTAGCTTAAAATTAATTTTTCTAGACGAAAGGCTTAAAAATCGATTTTTTGCAATTTTTCTTTGTGCTGGCATTTTGAAAATTTTCGATCGATCGTTCTCGCTGGAGCACTGGAACTTTGATGTAATTAGACGAGTATTTTCCCGAAATCCCGAAGGAATCGATCGAAAATTCATAGAGATAATCGAGCAACATGCGTACATACGGGCGTACAGACATACATACATCACAGAAAACGCTTCAAACGCACTCATTCTGAGTGAAAAATGGTTTTTACACATTAAATTTTTAGTATTTGAATTCTTAAAATTTTCACTCTGGTGAAATTATAAGGCTCTCCCGAGCAGCGGTCGTGCCTAAGAAGCTCTTATTCTGATTTAATTTACTTTCTCTGCAGTCTAATCTTCTATATACTCATGTATTCATTAGTCCGTTATGTTCATAAATTCATAAGAAACAGCTACGGCAATACTTCAATATCTTTAAAATAAAATAAAAATTGGCTTATGGTGTTGCAGGTGAATAGTTAAAGCTGTTCTCTAAATCCTGAAACATAACACGAAAAAACACAAAGGATCACTTTTTTTTTACAAAAGGATCAATATAAAAAACAAAATAATATTAGTTAGCTCTTGTTCACTGTCCTTTTTATCCTCAAATTTCGTTGATAATGATGCTTGACTCTTGATTACGTTTTCTCTGTACTTTGAAAATCACTTTGCCCTTTATTCTTGTCTTCTGTATTTCTTCCATATTCACATTACATTCATTATGACGTACAGTTAACCACAAATTACATGAGAATCAATGAGGCAGATAAAACAGACCTATCCATATGAGACATTGTGTAGAGAAGACCATAATTTCCGCATTAGGGCCGTTGCACTAAAAGAAAAACGGAACAGATACAGTAATAACATGGGTTACTATATCTATGTATATATATGAGGAACAGTACCTGTTCCTTGAGGGGCTGTAACCCTAACCTGTCAGTCGTTCTAATTCTAATGTGACATCCAGACGATCAGTGGCTACTCATGTATATTGCACTGTCTATGAATGTGTAACTTTATTTACTAATATTATCTAAATCAACTACAAGTAATCAAAAGTGGATCAAAGTATTGTTTGAAAGAAGATAACTGGAAAGATTAAATTATATTTTCTTGATCACAGTTGGAGCTTCAATGTCTATTAGATAAGTATAAATGTTTTCATAAATCTTATACATTGTTATTTTGTAAGAATTTGAATTCTTTGTGCTTGCATTTCAGCTCAAGGGAAGGAGCAATAGCTTTCAAACTGGGGAGCTGTATTATACAGAGAGAAGGATAGAATAACAGCTGGATGATATTGCTTATAATAAAATTTGGAGCAACCTAATTATTCATCATCAATTCAGATAATGATCTTCTTGTGTCGTTTATTTGTCAGCTGTATTTGAAAAGGTTGTGAAGGTGCATATTTGTAAAAAAATTAAAATCCAAGTATATTAGTAGATAAGCTATACCGATTCTGGCTCACCCGTAATTGCACGGGGGCCAATAATCCATATACCAGATCCTGACCTGTTTGAGCCAGAATCGGTATAGGGTTTCTGGCTCACCCGTAATTGCACGGGAGCCAATAACCCATATACCAGCTCGTGACCTGCTTGAGCCAGAATCGGCATAGGATTTCTGGGGTTTCTGGCTCACCCGTAATTGCACGGGGAGCCAATAACCCAGACCTGTTTGATCTAGAACCGACATACCGGTTCTAGATCAGGTCTTGCTCGTTCTAGGCCAGCCATAAAATCAAGCCTTACCCTGGGGAAGCGGACCGCTGGCGGGGAACGGCCAGCGACGACCGGCGCGGCAGCTTGCTGCCAACGGGAAGCGGTAGCAGGCGGACGGCCGGCGGCCAGGTGGTAGGCGGTTGCGAGGTGTATAATTACCTTTTAACTGCACTCCGTGACCATCATCATCCTCACTGTTGTCCAGCGGTGATGGCTTCCTCGTTGTCGAAACTAAAAACATAAAAAAAATTAATATTTATTATGATATATGCATGCGCACACGTAATTGCAACGTGGACATGCAAAAACCCCACCGCATCCTTTGGTTATATAAAACAGAAACGCGCGAAAGAATACTAATCTTTTAAATTCCAATGTGTGTGTGTGTGTGTGTGTGTCTGTGTGTGTGTGTCTGTGTGTCTGTGTGTGTGTGTGTGTGTGTGTGTGTGTGTGTGTGTGTGTGTGTGTGTGTGTGTGTGTGTGTGTGTGTGTGTGTGTGTGTGTGTGTGTGTATGTGTGTGTGTGTGTGTGTGTGCCATCATCGATGCGCAGCTTGTAGTTAACGTCTCAGTAGTTTTCCAGCGGCGATGGCTTCCACGTTGCATGAAAATTAGAAAATTTATTAATACAGGGCGAGAGAGAGAGAGAGAGAGAGGGAGAGAGAGAGGGAGAGAGAGAGTCCTATGATTTTATTAAATGTCTAATTGTCCTGAGAAGGACAGATTGAATGCATGTTCCAAGTGCTCTGAAAAGAGCAGATACAAATAAATGAATTATATATAGTCCTGAGAAGGACTGAATAATTGTTCCAATTACTCTGGAAAGAGCAGATTTTAAGTACATAAAATAAAATATATGTGTATATTGTCCTGAGAAGGACAGAATAATTGTTCCAATTGCTCTAAAAGAGCAGATTTTAAATAAATGAAATAAATAGTATATTGTCATGAGAAGAACAGAATATTTGTTCCAATTACTCTGAAAAGAGGGGATTTTAAATAATATTATATCTTACTCTACAGTCGTTGATCGAAACTGGCTGAATATATATATTCATACGCATGAGCTAGAGAGAGAGAGAGAGAGAGAGAGAGAGAGAGAGAGAGAGAGAGAGAGAGAGAGAGAGAGAGAGAGAGAGAGAGAGAGAGAGAGAGAGAGAGAGAGAGAGAGAGAGAGAGAGAAGCACGCACAACCGTTATCGGCCTTCACGCGCACCGATGTCGGGAACACGAGAGACTAAACTCTTGCCATCGGTGAGCTAGAGAGATAATCATGCGAAGGACCTAGTGCTTGACACCGTAGTCGAGCGAGTTAATACGCGCGAGTTATATGAGTCACCACATAGGTACTTAGACGCATCGGCCAGCCAGCCTCCTTATCGCTCCGAATGGAATGTGCATGGACAAAGAGAAGCGAGAAGACAATGAAGATGCAATATATACTTTTCATATACACTTTATACATATACTCTCTTTATACTCTCTTACTGCACTTCGCATCGACGATCGCCAGTCTCTGTCGGGCACCCAAGCTGTAACGACGTTTTAATATATCATTATTCTAATCAACACCCTTTGTTCGATTACTTACTTTGGCGAGTGTTACCTGTGTGTGTGTTACCTTTCCTTGGTGATCCACCGGGGCTTGCTACATAACTGGCGCTGCGGAGACAGGACCGTGAAGCTGCAAAAACTCAGATTCTCCCTCAACCTGGTGACGGAAATCTTCAGCGAGGAAGCAGTTGGCGTTTCAACGTCCATCATCACGGAACCTACGACGTCAAGATTGGAGTCCACCTGCAAGCAGAGATTCACCTGAAATCATTAAAGACAAACTAGTAAGTCTTTGAAATTTCCTATATCCTACCCAACCCTATCCTTTTAAGTGCAATTGATTTTACGTGAAGCGTAATCAAAGATAAAGCAAAATGGCAAATAACGGAGATAATCAATAAAATCTTACGGTAGAACAATTTAAATTGCGACTTACGATATGGCGCGACGCGATCCCCATATATGAAGGAGGTACAAGACTCCTTTCGCACTTTATACAAACGTGCGACAAATTCGTCGAAAATGTGGCGACTGCAGATAATGCAATAAACGAGGCATTATTCGCATTAATCAAATCAAAGATTCGCGGTGAAGCACTAGACCTAATAGTGGCAAATAACTCGGCTACATATGCCGCATGTAAAACGCTTTTAGTTAATAGATTCAGTGACCCAAGTTCGGAGGAGTTACTATTTAACAGACTAAGTGTATGTTATCAATTGACAAATCAGTCTTACGAAAAATACGCGGACGAAATCAAAAGCAGGCTAAATAAATTGAAGGAACACATACAGTTAAATAATCGAGACGCTAATGTTATAAGTATTAAAAATACATTTTATGAAAACGTAGCCAAAAGTACTTTTATAAATGGAATTAAAGAGCCGTACCATTCTTACTTGCTACATTTTGAGTTAGACGACGTTGAGGCATGTATAATAAAATGCCGTAAATACGACAACCATGAACAACAAAGTGCTTTCCTCAATTTCGCACGACAACGTGATAACAAACCTAAGCCCAACGTATTCGGTACAATCAATGCTAAAAGTACAAACCCACTTGCGACTAATAGTAATCCAAAAATTATTCACCCTTCAAATAATTTACCAACTACTTCAAGAAATGTAAATACATTTTATTTTCAACCGACACCCGCATTTGCACAAACACAACCTGCATTTATCCCCACAAATTATTGTAATAACAATTTTGGTCAAAATAATAATAATCTGCCAAGACAACAAAATTACCAACCAACACCAATGTCAGTCAGTACAAGAAATACTAACAAACAAGGCGTTAATCCAACAAATAGATCAAATAATTTACCAGCACAAAATAACTTTAAACCAAGAACGAACTTCTTTAAGAGCACAGGACCAGCAAACTTTATCGCTGAAGAGTTGCATCATCAACAAGAACAAGGAGAAGAGGAAGCAATCAATTATAAAAATGACTCACCTGTACCAGACCATGAAGAATTTAATCAAGAAAACGACGAGAGTGATAACTGCCAAAATTTTCAACAAGCTCCCGATACGACAGAACCGACGTGATAAATTTAAATTCGATTAGCAATGCACCCGAATTACCACACTTAATAACGACAAATCCACCTCTTAAAATTCTCATCGATTCTGGAGCCTCATCATCCATTATCAATCCAGAAATTGCATATAAACTATTTTCAAAATTCATATTTCCTTACGAATTCGAAATTAAATCGGTGCACAAAACGACGAAAGGTACACATGCGCTTACCTTTCCTATATTACGTGAATACGGTGACGACACACCTATAACTTTCTTAATAGCAACATGGCACTATACGTACGATTGTTTAATCGGACATAAGGATTTGCAGAATTTGGAAGCGAATATTAATTACAAAACTCAAATTTTTAGCACATCTAAGTTTGAAATAAATTACTTTAAAAATATACCGGACGATCATCAGAATGTTAAAGTGAATCATCATCAAGGAGTAGAATTACCGATAAGAACTGATCACATGAACGAAGAAGAAAGATATAAAATTACATCACTATGCCAGAAGTACAAAGACTGTTTCTACAATGAAAATAAAAAATTATCAGCGACTTCTGCGGTTTGACACAATATAAGAACAAAGGACGATCACCCTATCTATGTAAAGAGTTTTAGATACCCATACCATCTAAAAGAAGAAATTCAAACTCAAATCAGAAAACTGTTAGACGAAGAAATTATTCAACCAAGCAACTCGCCCTACTCATCCCCCGTATGGATAGTTCCGAAGAGAGAAGATGCAAGTGGAAGAAAAAAATGGAGAATGGTAATAGATTATCGTAAATTAAACGACAACACCATCGAAGACAAATATCCATTACCTAGAATGGACGACATTTTAGAAAATCTGGGCAAATGTTCTTACTTTAGTACATTAGATTTGGCACAAGGTTTCCACCAAATACCCGTCAACAAAGATTCAATTGAAAAGACAGCGTTTACCGTAGAAAACGGACACTATGAATATGTCAGAATCCCTTTTGGTTTAAAAAACGCTCCGGCTACTTTTCAACGTCTGATGGATAGAATTTTAATGAAATATCTACATAAATTCTGCTTCGTTTACATGGATGATATAGTAATATTTTCGAAATCACTCCAAGAACATTTACAACATCTGAAGCTAATATTCGAAGAACTAGAGAAATATGGTTTAAAAATTCAATTAGATAAGAGTGAATTTCTAAGGAAAGAAGTTCCATTTTTAGGCCATATAATAACAGCAGACGGAATCAAGCCAAATCCCGATAAGATCAAAGCAATTCTAAAATATCCGATACCTAAAACCCAAAAAGAAGTTAGAATATTTTTAGGACTAACCGGCTTTTACAGAAAGTTCATAAAAAATTACGCAAAAATAGCGAAACCAATGACAAAAGCTCTCAAGAAAAAAGAAAAAATAGATCCAGAAGATAAAGACTATAAAGAAGCGTTCGAGAAACTCAAAGAATTGATCACTAACGCACCAGTGCTCGTCTACCCAGACTTCACCAAACCATTTACTATCACAACCGACGCCTCAAACTTAGCAATAGGTGCAGTTTTATCCCAAGAACAACATCTTATCTCGTGTTATTCACGAACATTAAACTCAGCAGAACAAAGCTATCCGGCGACAGAGAAAGAATTACTGGCAATAGTGGAAGCATGTAGACAATTTAGACCATATATCTATGGTAAGAAATTTACGATTGAAACAGATCATAAGCCATTAACCTGGCTTTATTCTTTAAAAACGCCTAACGCTAGACTGATTAGATGGAGACTAAGATTAGAAGAATATGATTACATAATAAAATACAAAAAGGGTTCTGAAAATTATGTCGCCGACGCACTGAGTCGAATTGAAATTAATGCTAATAAAACAATAGAAGAAGACTCACTCTCAATGGTGCCTCAAACACCTGACGATGCACCTATCACACCTGAAGAAATGGACGAAATATTTGACGACGACATGGCAACAGTCCACACAGCTGAAGAAAATCCGACCTCTCAACTACCTATAACCGACAAAAATGTTCACGCTTTTAATTACAGCATTATCATAAAAGGAGGAAATGATTACAACTTAAAAGTAAACAAAGATAAACTTAAAGTACAATACACGGTGAAAATTAATAAATCAAACGCAGAAACACATTTACTTAAATTTTTCAAGGAAAATATTAAACCCGATAAGCAATATGGTATCTACTTTACGACCGAAGAATTGGAAAGAATTACGTATAGAATATTGAAGGATCATTTCAATGAAAAATTAAAACTAATCAAAACAACCACGTATACCCCTACGATTGATAAAAATAATTTCATAAAAGAACTAGAGACATATCATAATCAAAATCATAACGATATTCGAGAGACCTTATTGCACTTTAAGAGAAAACTCTATACACTTAATATGGATCGACTTATTCAAAATTTTATAAATAAATGTGAGATATGCTTAGAGCATAAGTATGAGATAAACCCATATGAAACAGAAACATACGGCCCTATTATAGCTAGAAGACCGCTCGAACATATACACATGGACGTATTTCATTTCAACAAGGATACATTTTTAACAATTATAGATATTTTTTCCAAATATGCTCAAGCCTATTATCTACCAGATGGAAATGCCACGACCATGATAAACAAATTGAGACACTTTGCCTCACACCATAACTTTCCGGATAAAATTACGACAGACAACGGAAGTGAATTCAACTCAACAGTATTTAAGGAGTTTTGCCGCATACATAAAATTCAATATCATCAAACAACGATAAACAGACACACAACGAATGGACCCATAGAAAGACTGCATTCAACCCTAAAGGAAAAATTAAGTATTTTATCCAATCAAAATCCAAAAGAAACAGTGAAAAATCTTATGATCACCGCTCTCTTAATATACAATCAGAGTATACACTCTACAACTAACTATACGCCTTTTACACTGTTATATGGACCTTATGACGAACTACAGAAACACATTATCGAGCCCGATGCCGATACCATAGAAAGATATAATGAAATCAGAAAAAATGAAATTTTACCTTTTTATGACACGCTATATAGAAACCAAAAAGAGCAACAAAAGTTACCTAATAGTCCTGACAAATCGTTAGAAAATAAAGAAATTTACATGAAAACACATCAACAACAACGCGACAAAACCGCACCACGATATCAAAAATTACTTGTAGAGACACAACAAGGCCCATCGTTAGGTTGCTATATACATGGTCAAGAACGCCGATACAATTTAAGAAGTGCCAAAAGAATAAGAAAAACTTCTTCTTTACAGGACAATGAAGATGGCACTAATCTTGATGCTCATAGCTCTGCTCGTGGAGAGTAGCGAAATCAACCAAAATCAGACGCATTACGACTACCAACAAGGAACTGGAAGAATAGTTGGAAGTTATCATTACCTACATTTCAACATCGACGTTACTACGCTTTTGAAAACTTTCAAACATATAAAAGCTAGCTATACAATTTTATCTAACCAAGGCGAATTAAGAGAATCAAGTTTATTAAAGCAAACCGAAATTCTATGTAATGAAATACACCAGAATCTACAAATAATAATGCCATCAAACATGAGAACGAAGAGAGGGTTAATAAACGCATTAGGCACAGCTATAAAATACATTTTTGGGAACCCAGATGCAAACGATTTAGAAAAGATAAACAACTACTTAAATTCTCTACAAAATCAACAACAGGAAAATATATTTACTTTAAATAAGTCAATAAGCATAATAAATACGATAAGTAAACAAATAAATAACAACACGAATATAATTAATAAAAATTTAAAAGACATGTGGAAAACTGTAAATGACCAAACTTTGCAATCAAATCTATTTGAAGAGATCATGACTCTCATAACCCAGGAGCAACATTTTCTCGGATTACTTAATAAAATTAAAAGATCATTTATTTTCAATGAACAAATATTCGACTTAGAATTGTTAACATATGACCAAATATCGGATATACGTGTACATTTATTGGCAATCTACTCTCAGAAAGAGTTAATATTACACTACCATAATTTGCTAGATTTTCGCTTTGCTCAGGGATCAATTGCATTCATACAAAATCTTATTGTATACACCATTAAAATCCCTATCCTTAATCCTATCGAATTTTCACTCCATCAAAGACTTGCTACATCAATTACAACAATCAGACAGAAGTTATCACCACGCCATGGAGTTTGACCGGGACATCTATAAAACTATTTGCTAATAAGTGCCGACAGATGTATGAAAAGAATTTTTTATGTCAACAAATTATAACGGAAAGAGTCAAATCGATTATCATTTCAATTAGTCCACCATTAATACTGACATACAAATTATCTGAAAATTTAACGCTAGTATCGAGTAATTATCCGATCAAGGTTAAACATGATAATGACCAATTGATGATCCGAGGAACATATGAAATACAAGGAAATGATGTACAAGTACAGGGATACCGACTTGACGAAAATCTTGGTGAAATGGAACAATCCAGCCTAATTTCACCTTTAGTTATCGAAGACCACCAGTTGAATTTCGAACCTCTAAAAACTTTGACATCACCTACACTAAATATGCCAGTTTCTAATCAAATTAGAACCGAATTCGTCCTGTCTACAAGTTCAATTATATTAGTATTGCTGTTCATAACGATTACATCGATTTACTTAATATACAAAATAAAAGTCAAGAAACAACGGCCGCAACTTACGAAAAAGTCCAAAGATAAGGATATCAAAGACGAGGACGTCATTGAACTTGGCCATGGAGGAGTTATATGAGTCACCACATAGGTACTTAGACGCATCGGCCAGCCAGCCTCCTTATCGCTCCGAATGGAATCTGCATGGACAAAGAGAAGCGAGAAGACCATGAAGATGCAATATATACTTTTCATATACACTTTATACATATACTCTCTTTATACTCTCTTACTGCACTTCGCATCGACGATCGCCAGTCTCTGTCGGGCATCCAACCTGTAACGACGTTTTAATAAATCATTATTCTAATCAACACCCTTTGTTCAATTACTTACTTTGGCGAGTGTTACCTGTGTGTGTGTTACCTTTCCTTGGTGATCCACCGGGCCTTGCTACATAACTCGCGCGACAGAAAACCCTAACCTAGTTGTCGTTGGCTATGATGTACGCGCGCGAGCGAGAAAGACGTTATAAACGCGTAAAACCATCACCTCGCCGTCGTTGAGGAAGCGCACGCGAGCGAGAGATGTTATACACGTGCGTGAGCAAAAGTTTAACCTCACCGTCGAGGAGGCGTGCGCGCGGAAAACTAACCTAGTCCTCGTCGTTGAGAGGCGAGTGAGAGAGACTAACTTCGCACGCACACAATATTCGGCTTTACACGCACTCGCGAACTAGAGCACTCACGAACTAGAGATAAAAGAGAGAGAGAGAGAGAAAGATAGAGAGAGAGAGAGAGAGAGAGAGAGAGAGAGAGAGAGAGAGAGAGAGAGAGAGAGATTTAGAAAACCTTACCTTTGTTTCCCAACGCCGATAGTTGTTGTCATTCTCGATTGCAGTCCCCCGCTGTTGTCACCTGTATCCACTGCCGTCCCGACTAAAAAAAACGCGCGACTAATCGCGTAGGTACTCGCGCAAGTAATTGCGTCATGTTATCGATCAAATCATGACGCGATAAATCGCGTGATTACTTGCGCGATTAATCGCGCGATTAGTCGGAAAATTTTTATAAAAAAAAAATATACAACAAAAATATGCATAAAAATTATTTTTAATGATAAGAACGAATTACCTTCAAAAATTATAGTTTATACTGAAAAAGGCCAGCTGATTTCAGCTGAACATCATACCAGAACGTCCCCTGATTATCACGTGATTAGCACCTAAAAATCATGTTGATATTATCTCTTAAAAAATATGGTTTTTACATTTTGCTATGAAAATTTGAGTTTTTCTCACATATAAAGTTATTAATTACAAATTTATATAAGTTAATTATTAATTAGAATAAATTATTTAGCAATGCAACAGTGTTTATAAAAATAATAGTTTAATGAAACATTTGTAGAGAAAACATTATTTATACTGGTATTGTATTTACATATAGGTACGGTACTTACAATTTTTTCGAAGACAAAAAACGGCAGCAAAGTGAAAGACGAGACGATGTTTAACGAGTCTCGGGCTCGCGCTACTCGACGCCGACCCGCAATATCAATGTTAAGTCTTGAGATTCGAGGAAATACTCTTATATTTATTGAATTTATTATGGTTATATTCGAATGATATATATATATATATATATATATATATATATATATATATATATATATATATATATATTCAATTGATATTTGATTTATATTACCTTTACTCTGGGCGTAGGCTCTCGTAATAATAAGGATCGAAAACAAGCGAGGCCAACATCGAGCGCGCCTTCGAGTACTCAATAGTAACAGCCTTGATAGGCATCGGCGATGACTGTGGAATAGGGTTTACGTACCCCAGGTTCCCACCACGCACATACACACTACATTAGCACGTTGACATGGGCGACGACTGAGAATCTTATCCAAACTGTCCTTTACAGTTTCGTTATGTATTATGATTTGCAACTGATATGAACAAGCGCTACTTAATTATTATCACATACCTTTGAATTAGGAAAAAATCCATGTAATAAGTATTATATTATTTTAAATTTACTGCTAAATGAGTTTCCTCTTTCACTGTAAGTTATATAACCATAAGTTGTACTTTTATGTATAAAGTACTGCAAATCATAAATACTAAATTTAAAATAAATCATAATGACTCGTTACAATCCAAGACACAAACATGTAAATATTCTCTAATATATGTGAAGTTATTTTATAAATATATGTGAATTGGTAATAATTATAAATGCTTTATATTGTCTTGTACCAAATCAACTAAGATTCAATCCTTTTTTTGTTGATATAATGTACCTTAGAATAATAAACCAAAATGCAATTAATCGTTTAATAAGAGAATAGCAAGCATCATTAAATGTAGCTTAGTCTTATATACTTATGACACGGGTGGTAATATGAAAGAGCATTGGCATTTCGTATAGCTTTACAACGGATACTGATGATACTGCATCTTTATTATACTGACAGTTCTAGTAAAAATTGATTAGTACACGCTTACAAATAATGAGTTAGGAAATTGAACAAGTTGGACATCCAACGAACTCTATTGGATACGCTAGTTTATTCCAGCCTAACACCAGGCAATATAGTTCGTCTAATGTCCAATTTTACAATTTCCTTAATCGTACTTCGATGAACCATTCAAAACACACATATATATGCTTATGTGTATAGATATATTCACAATGTATTTAATGCAACTGAATAGCTGAACTGAATGTATACTGACATATATATATATGCTTATGTGTATAGATATATTCACAATGTATTTAATGCAACTGAATAGCTGAACTGAATGTATACTGTAGAGAGGCTTCGCAGCATCCGTAGCAGTCATCCTTGAACGCTGTGGTCGCCGTATTTATCGCCGTTGTCTGCAGAGTATAGCTGTCATCTTCGTGGTTATGTTTACTACATCTAGGTGAGACCAGTGCACTCACACTTTCATGTATTTTTGCTTCTGGCTCATGCTTCTTCATTTTCTTAGTTGTGCTACGAAGGAGCTGTGTTCGCTAGGGAAAGCTATTTCTTCCTTCTCTGCCAGTCGTGGTTACTTCTTCATTCTGGATCTCTGCTATAATGCACTTGATGCCAGTTTGTTGCTATCTTCTCAACTGGTCAATCGCATTCCAATATTCAATTGTTTGCCATTGTTACTTCAACCACTGTTTATTCTCCTTATGGTTGACTGGGTGTCTTCCGTCATTGGAGATCGCTTAGTCGACTTATCTATATGTGCATTTCCAAGGATGACGATATTGGCATAGAAAGTATTGTATGATTCATGCTAAGTTTCCTATTTCACTGTAAGTTATCTAACAATAACTTTTACTTTTATATTTAAAAGATTTGCAAATCATAAATATTAAATAATAAATAAAAAAAAAAAATAATCAGAAAGACCTGCACATGTCAATACTCTTTAATACATCTGAAGTTATTTTATAAATATATGTGAATTGGAAATAATTATAAATGCTTTATATTGTCTTTTTCCGAATCAACTGATGTTCAATCTTTTTTTGTTGAGAATAATGTATCTTAGAATAATAAGCCAAAATGCAATTAATTGTTTAATAAGAGAATAGCATGCACCATTAAATGTAGCTTAGTCTTATATACTTATGGCATACGTGGTAATATGAAAGAGCATTGGCATTTTGTATAGCTTTACAACAGATACTGATGCTACTGCATCTTTATTATACTGACAGTCCTAGTAAAAATTGATTAGTATACGCTTACAAATAATGAATTAGGAAATTGAACAAATTGGACATCCAATGAACTCTATTATTGAATACGCTAGTTTATTCCAGCCTAACACCAGACAATATAGTTCGTATAATGTTCAATTTTTTCAATTTCCTTAATCATACTTCTACGAACCATTCAAAAATCATCGTATAAATTATGAAAAATTTTATAAACTAATTAAATGTTCTTATTATAACTAAACATTTTTTCATTCAAAATACTCGACCAAGTAGAAAATTTTTATAGTATTGGTTTACATGGTATTCGTTAAAGATATGTATGGTATTGAAAGGACAGTAGCGATAGTGTTGTATAGATCTAAAGTCGTATAAAATGTTAGTGCCCTTGCATACTGCTAACAATAACTCATAATATTAAAAATGGAATACTAGCAAAGCATGACTATAACTTGAAAAAAAAAAAAATAGAATGACTATTTACAGTCCAAGACACGCACAACTGATATTAAATTTTTGTTGTTGTTATGTCTTGGGTAGCAGTGTGAAAGAATACTGACATTTCATATAACTTTAGATCCAATACTGTTGTTTAACAAACAACGCGTAAACGAGTACTATCAAAATTTTCTTACTTGGCCGAGTATCTTATTGAGGTGAATTTCAACTTAACAAATTTTAATTAGGAATGATTGATGGAAAAATGTTTAGTTATAATAAGAAAATTTAATAAGAGTTTATAAAATTTTTCATAATTTGTACGGTGTGTTTTGAATGGTTCATCGAAGTACGATTAAGGAAATTATAAAATTGGACATTAGACGAACTATATTGCCTGGTGTTAGGCTGGAATAAACTAGCGTATCCAATAGAGTTCGTTGGGTGTCCAACTTGTTCAATTTCCTAACTCATTATTTGTAAGCGTGTACTAATCAATTTTTACTAGAACTGTCAGTATAATAAAGATGCAGTAGCATCAGTATCAGTTGTAAAGCTATACGAAATGCCAATGCTCTTTCATATTACCACCCGTGTCATAAGTATATAAGACTAAGCTACATTTAATGATGCTTGCTATTCTCTTATTAAACGATTAATTGCATTTTGGTTTATTATTCTAAGGTACATTATATCAACAAAAAAAGGATTGAATCTTAGTTGATTTGGTACAAGGCAATATAAAGCATTTATAATTATTGTCAATTCACATATATTTATAAAATAACTTCACATATATTAGAGAATATTTACATGTTTGTGTCTTGGATTGTAACAAGTCATTATGATTTATTTTAAATTTAGTATTTATGATTTGCAGTATTTTATACATAAAAGTACAACTTATGGTTATATAACTTACAGTGAAAGAGGAAACTCATTTAGCAGTAAATTTAAAATAATATAATACTTATTACATGGATTTTTTCCTAATTCAAAGGTATGTGATAATAATTAAGTAGCGCTTGTTCATATCAGTTGCAAACCATAATACATAACGAAACTGTAAAGGACAGTTTGGATAAGATTCTCAGCCGTCGCCCACGTTAACGTGCTAATGTAGTGTGGATGTGCTCGGTGGGAACCTCGGGTACGCAAACCCTATTCCACAGTCATCGCTGATGCCTATCAAGCCAGTTACTATTGAGTACTCGAAGGCGCGCTCGATGTTGGCCTCGCTTGTTTTTGATATCGCGGGTCGGCGTCGAGTAGCGCGAGCCCGAGACTCGTTAAACATCATCTCGTCTTTCTCTTTTCTGCCGTTTTTTGTCTTCGAAAAAATTTTAAGTACCGTACCTATATGTAAATACAATACCAGTATAAATAATGTTTTCTCTACAAATGTTTCATTAAACTATTATTTTTATAAACACTGTTGCATTGCTAAATAATTTATTCTAATTAATAATTAGCTTATATAAATTTGTAATTAATAACTTTAAATGTGAGAAAAACTCAAATTTTCATAGCAAAATGTAAAAACCATATTTTTAAAGAGATAATATCAACATGATGTTTAGGTGCTAATCACGCGATAATCAGGGGACGTTCTGGTATGTTGTTCAGCTGAAATCAGCTGGTCTTTTCCAGTATAAACTATAATTTTTGAAGGTAATTCGTTCTTATCATTAAAAATAATTTTTATGCATATTTTTGGTGTATATTTTTTTTATAAAAATTTTCCGACTAATCGCGCGATTAATCGCGCAAGTAATCACGCGATTTATCGCGTCATGATTTGATCGATAACATGAAGCAATTACTTGCGCGAGTACCTACGCGATTGCTCGCGCGATTAGTCGCGCGACTACTCGCGCGATTTTTTTCAGTAGGGGTTGTTGTCCACCTCTGCTGCGTCGTTGCCATGTACGTGTGCGCGCGCGCGCGCGCGTGTGTGTGTGTGTGCGCATGTACGTACGTACGTGCGTGGGGGTGTGCGTATACGTGTGCATGTGCGTGAGAGAGAGAGAGAGAGAGAAAGAGAGATAGATAGATAGATAATTCTTTATTAGGCCTAAGGGGTAGAACCTCATATGGCACAACATAATAATACATAGTGAAATACATATAATAAAAAAAAATATTATAAACAATATTATAAACAAAATACAAAAGAAATATATATGCATTAAAGGTGCGCGAGTGCACACACAACAAAGCAGGCGCAAGGCGATCGTAAATATAAAATATAAAATATAAAAAATAAAATATAAAATCGTATGTGAAAAGGTGTACAGAGAAATATTAGAACGTAAAATTAGATACAATGAAGAAGTGAAAAAGAGAGAAGTACCATCTCGCTAGGTATGGGTACAAACGCTGATGATAATATTTGAAAGATACTTATGGATCAGGATGGGGCTTTTTTAATACAAAAAAAGAGACTTGATCTTTTTTCTGTAAATGCTTCAAAGCGACGTTTCGTCGGCTTGGTCTGCCGATCTCTTCAGGCTAGATGTTTATTAAATAAAAATACAGAATTACAAATGACGTATAACATTCGGTAAAAAAACCAATGATATATAAAAAAAGGAAACGAACCCTATTTACCTTAAACGTTGGCACAAGTCAACGAGTCAAAATTTATAACGATGTACAGTCATATTAACACTTACGGCTAGTGGCAAAGAACATTAACGTACATATCAATTTATATACAACGCTATCAAAATAGACGAAAGTATTGAAGTAGTCAATCATAACAAAAACAATCATGACGTTAGCAGTTAAAATTTCGAAAGTAAAGGAAAATAAATGCGGTTAAGTGTATAAATATCCTCTTTCTTGTTTATACTGTGTTTGTTACATTTTATGTGTATCATTTCCGATAAGAGTCTTTTTTTATAATTCCGCTCAATGTCTATAATTTTTGTGTCGTCCCAATTAAATTCATGATTCAAACTATTTTGAACTATAAACAGGTGTGGTGTACAAATTTACTTGTAAAAATTGCTCAGCTACGTACATTGGTGAAACCAAACGTTCTTTAAAAACAAGAATCAATGAACATAAGAAAAACAAAAACATCGAGTCCGTAGTACACACCCACAAAAATAGTTTGAATCATGAATTTAATTGGGACGACACAAAAATTATAGACATTGAGCGGAATTATAAAAAAAGACTCTTATCGGAAATGATACACATAAAATGTAACAAACACAGTATAAACAAGAAAGAGGATATTTATACACTTAACCGCATTTATTTTCCTTTACTTTCGAAATTTTAACTGCTAACGTCATGATTGTTTTTGTTATGATTGACTACTTCAATACTTTCGTCTATTTTGATAGCGTTGTGTATAAATTGATATGTACGTTAATGTTCTTTGCCACTAGCCGTAAGTGTTAATATGACTGTACATCGTTATAAATTTTGACTCGTTGACTTGTGCCAACGTTTAAGGTAAATAGGGTTCGTTTCCTTTTTTTATATATCATTGGTTTTTTTACCGAATGTTATACGTGATTTGTAATTCTGTATTTTTATTTAATAAACATCTAGCCTGAAGAGGTCGGCAGACCAAGCCGACGAAACGTCGCTTTGAAGCATTTACAGAAAAAAAGATCAAGTCTCTTTTTTTGTATTAAAAAAGCCCCATCCTGATCCATAAGTATCTTTCAAACATGAATAATATGGAGGGCGATAAATTCACATCTCAAAAGCTGATGATAATATTTGAAATTAATACATTGGATTATATAATTAAGTAAAGATTACAATTAATACTAAATTTAAAATTAGAATTTAAAATTAGAATCTGGCTCTAGTCTTTTAGAATTAAAACTAGAGCCGCAGGGCAGAATCTCTGTGTTAGTAAAGATCTGGTCTAGTCTAGTTCCTCGCTAAGTAAAGTTCTAGCCCAATCTTCTTCGTCTTCTAGTAGTTGGTTGAACAGGAAGGATTTGAACGCATTTTGCCGGCGCGGATTGAAGATTATCGGAGAGAATCTATGTAAGAGTCTTGTCGCAGTAACAGTGAAAGACTCACGTTGGGATTCAGTACGTGGCGTCTTATAAAATAGTGTAGGTGCCTGGTGGCGGGATGAGGTTCGTATGATAATGTCCGTATTAATGATGCTGAAATTTCGGCTGAAGCTTCCTAGGAAGTAATTTCGCCTGTTTTTAACGGAGAGCCATTTGAGTTCAAGTCGGTCGGGAGTAACGTGCTCGCAAAGGCCGATGTTCCCGCACACAAATCTGACGCAGGCGTTGAGGGAACGTTGTAGCTTATCGTTGCGGGTATTATCCACACTGTTGTAAACTACACAAGCATAGTCGAAGTGCGAAAAGATCATGGTCTCGACGAGAGTCTTCTTGAGATCACGTGACAAAGCTCGAGTGTAGAATTTGAGGGTGCGGAGAGATGCGAAGGTTTTCTGCAGGACTGTGCGCATTTGTTTTTTCCAATTTAGGTTTGGGACAATCCAAACTCCTAGTGACCTTATAACCCTTTCGTACGGCTGTGTATTTCCAGGCACGGTAATTTTAGGAATTATGTGCAGGTCGATTTGTGATGTGTAGAATGTACTGCCTAAGATCATTGCTTTACATTTGTCAACGTTGAGCATGAGGCCATTTTCTATAGCCCATGTGGCTATGGCGTTGTAGTCTCTCGAGATAGCTTCAATACCTTCTTCAAGCTCTGACGGTGGAAAGGAGTAGTATAGCTGTAGATCGTCGGCATAGATGACATATTTTGAGGCGGTTATCACGGAGGAGAGATCATTGATGAAGATGGACAAAAGTAGCGGCCCTAATACGCTACCTTGAGGGACACCAGCACCATTTGGTAGCCATTCAGAGAGATCGCCGTTTTCGTCGATTATCGCTTGCATTCTATCGCAGAGGTACGAGTAGAACCAGTTTAGCGGTATATCGGAGCAACCCAGTTGGCGGAGTTTCTTTAATAGTAAAGCATGCGGTACCGAGTCGAAGGCTTTAGAAAAGTCGAAAAGAACGAGTGCGGTGATTTTTCGGTTATCTATGGCTAGGCGAATGTCGTCACAGTTTCTGAAGCCGGATTGAAGCTCGTCGAGTAGATTATTGTCCTCGAGATAGGTAGTGAGTTGGTCGAAGACGATCCTCTCCAGTATCTTAGAGAGCTCGGGTAGAAGGGAAATAGGGCGTGTGTCCCTTAAAGCTCTGAGGTTCGTCACTTTCGCTAGTGGTACGACGAGAGCTCGTTTCCAAGCGTCCGGAAAGGTAGCCTTCGTTAACGAAAGGTTGAATAGGTCCGTTGAGAAGTTAGTCCCTGCAGCGGGGAACTTCTTAAGCATTTCAGCCGAGATGCCGTCCGCCCCTATGGCTTTCGAAGGGGCTGCATTAATTGCAGCTTTGACGCACTCTGGCGTCACTTGTTGAAAGTGGAAAGAAATGTTTTGATCTATGGGGTGAGTGAGTGCTTCATGAAGATCTCTAGGTGCAAGCGAAGGGATGTTCGCACTCACCGTGATGAAGTGTGACGATTCAATTCGTCCGCTCTGAAACATGTGAGCGGTGAAGGAAGCTTAGCCTTAGATATTCCTAGATTGTGTAAAACCTTTCACTTAGCCTTCATACTGTGCGCTGAGAGCAGGCGGTTGGCATAGTAGCTATTTTTCGCGGTATCAAGACGATTCCTGATATCGCGTCGTAGTTGGCTAAAGTGTGCATAGTCCTGTCGAAGACCTGATGGCTTGGCTACTTTATACGCGCGATCCCGGCCCCGCATCCACGAGCGGATTTCATTGCAAATCCAGGGTTTCTTCGACGAGGAAATCGTTATGCACTTGCGTGGCGATAGTGCATCATAGGACAGAGATATGGCTGACGAAAAAGACGACGCATACGTATTTACATCTAATAGGTTGTAGTATGACTTATATTATTTACATTAAATGCGCTATTTACAATATTATTTACATCAAATGTGCTATTTACAATATTATTTACGTTACTTACATTAGCTATATTACTTACAGGGTTTATAAGACTATTTTGAGTACAAATTGAAGGCAGGCGGCATAGATTTGTCATAATTTCATTGGAAAGAGCTTCACAGTCTAGATTTTTTAAATTCCGAGTCCAAAAAGACTTTACACGTTTGGGTGGGCGAAAACATTTGAAACCGATTTCAATGAAATCATGACCAGCTGCGAAGGGTGCGGTAGATTTTTTATAAAAATTGAGCGCTGACTCATCATTGATAATAAATAGATCCAGCCAAGTGTGTGAGGGTGGGTCGCGCCACGGTTGGTGATGGGTTGGTTCGGAGGGTACGAGAAATAGAGACCTAGTGTTAATTAGTTTATTGAGAAAATCGGATTCATCTGATTGCTTTGCCATATTTGCGTTAAAATCACCTGTAACTATGACATTTTTGTATGCGGGTAATAGATCGGACAGAGTATCGAAGAATTCAGATGGATACGCTGCTTCCGGGCGGCGATAAACAACGGCAAATACGATTTTGTCGTATGGGGTACTGACTTCCAAAATCAAGTACTCGGGTGTGTTGTTGTAGGTGGGATCGGAGTGGCTAAGTATTTTAACTCTGAAAGTATCTCGAACATAGACGCCGACACCACCTCCCTCTCTGTCTAGCCGATCGAGGCGATAAAATTTAAAGCCATCCAACCTGACGATAGAGTCTGAATCTTCGGGTTCGAAGAACGTCTCAGTAATAGCTATGATGTCATAGTGGTTGGCAGCACATTCTTCTAGAAGAGTAAGCTTATCTTTTAACCAATAGATGCTTATGTGCGCAGCTGTCATATTCGACCAGTGTGTTGCTGGGTGGTTGGATGATAGTCAATCAGATGGCGGTCGTGGGGGTTAACTTAGAAAGTTTCCGCTCATTGTTAATAGCGATGAGGGGCGAGTTTGTCGTTTCTCTCATAAAGACGGTTAGATTGCAGATTATCGGTCGTGCATACTTCAGTACTTTCTGCGATTCTAGTGCTGCTCGCCAGAGTTTATAAAGCGGTTGTGTCCAGAGGGGTCGAATGAAAACCTTGGCGGGGCCACCAAGGCCAAATAACTTTTGACAATCTACGCTGGCGAGCTTAAAGCAGCGAGCGACGAGAGAGTCACGGGTGCATGGAGAGCAGAACTTGACGACCATAGCGCGCTGATTTTTGGTGGCATTATTAGCTAAGGCGTCTGCTGATGTACCATGCGGCTGCGCGACATTGTTTTGCTGCACGTTATTCGCTTTCCAGTCTCGAGTTTCTACAATCAACTGCTGCAGGGGGAAGATCGAGTGTCGTGAGGATTTTCTCGATCACTTCCTTATTACTGATCGTTAATTCTGTAGGAATACCGGTGATGAGGACTTCACATGTATCAACGAGTGATTGCTTGCGGGAGAGGTCCGACAGGTCTTCGCGGATAGCTTTTAGTTCTCTGTGGTTCATCTCAAGTTTGGTGTTCACGACTGATTCCAGATTGGTGACTCTCGTGGTAGGCGCATCGATGGCTGCAACGTTTTTATTGTTGGCCTCGCAAAATTGTATCTGAAATGATTTAAATCATTCAGGCGCATCAGTCATGTTTCTGGGAGAGGCGACAGAGCCACGTACTAGAGCAGACGAGTTTCTCGATGGGGCATCAGCTGCCTCGGTACTGTGTTTGTTAACACGCTCTTCGTAACAATAAACTTTGATCGGCTGTGCGTCCGATGATGACAATGGAGAGGCACGGCGCCTATTTGAATTTAAGTTACTTGTGGAGGGGGGCGTGGATGAGCGCACCGTGTATTCGCAATTTATAATTTGAATCTGTTCGTTCAAGGGCCCGCCGACTCCTGAAGTAACTGGTATTTGACTGGTAATAATATCTGGTTCACAGCAGCACAAAGTGTGATCATTTGAGAACCAATTTGGATTACAACAGTGCGCGTGATATGGCTTTTTGCAGGACAGGCACCGAAAGAATACGCCACTCTTTCGTTCAACAGTTTTCTTACAGACAACGCAAGATTTACGCAACATTAACGCTTGAAAAAATTTACCACACGCATTACAGAGATTGAGACGGTTGATGACGATAGAAGGTGATTAGAGAAAAGACGTCAATTTACTTGCCAAAGATGACCTGTCCTCTGAATACTTCTGACGACGGCGGTTGAGATTTGTCGAGCGAAATCGCTCTACAGACCAATCCACAAGTTCAACTTGAAGAGATGTAGTTTACTGGCCACGAAGTGCACTTCAACTGCTGAAAACGCCTTCAAAACATCACCAGTACATCCAGGCACAGAATTTGTCGGCACGATGAATTTTCGCAGTCGTTGGTACACGAAGAAAGATGAGGCAAAAGGCGCACGTACAGGAGACCGATGTTAACATGTCAATGTTACGAGAGGGGGGGGGGGGGGCGAGAGAGAGAGAACACTGCAATGTTCCTACGGTTTTGCCCTTAGAAGAGCATATTGGAGTGTAAATGAGAGAGAGAGAGAGAGAGAGAGAGAGATACTCGTGAGTGCGAGGTTAGATGAAACTTACCACATACACACACATATGCGTCGATTCCCTGGTGTCGTCTACCGATGCTCGCTGATGGTTGAGGAGTGCTGTCGTCGTCTATACGAGAGCGAGAGAGATCCTGTACGTGCGGTGATCGATGGCGAAATACCTTTCGTACTCTGCACAGTGCCAAGTGGCGGCAGCGCCGCTGCAACACTTCGTCCACGGGAGCTCCTGCTCCACGCGGTACTCGAGAGCGATGGCTCATATCGCTGCAGGGCATTAGACGCGAGCGGGAACTCCTGCTTGCGCTGCGACCGAGTATGAAATGAATTTTTCGTCTTTGCGCGCTCCCCTCTCCCCCCTCCATACGACACTGAGAGTGACTATTGATACCACTGCAGGGTATTAGACAACTTCTTGCGTATAGCGCTATTAAGCCATGGATTGCGGGCGCGCTCTCCGTCGCGCGCGGCTATAAGTGCTCGCGGCCGCTGATTGGCGCGGAGCAGCTCTGGGGAAGGGCATATAACTAGCGCGATTCTCTCCGTTCGGCATCAGTCCGAGCAATGGACTCTGAAGAAGTAAAAGATTTCGTCAGCGCAATGGACTCCAGCGACACAGTAGCAGCAGATTGTCTTGGGGCAACTCGAGGCTGACGAAATTGACGAATCTTTTCGTCAATTCATTAACAATGGCCTAGCAGCCTTGGATGGCTGTGAAGTCTTCGGCATCGAGGGACTACCGGAGCTGGGTCCGCTAGAAGATTTTGAGGAGTGGTTGATGGACCTTGATTCCTCACGAGCGTCATCACCCATCGGGCTTCGGCGACCGCATCAGCTTCCGATGACACCACCAGGCACACTACCGCCTGCTCTCTCACCGCCGTCTACCTCACCACCGCCCCTCATGTTCTACGGACATGAGGGGTATTACGCAGTGCCCGCTGGCCACATCCAGTGGGAAGCGTCTGCGATGCAGATGGGTGAGGAGGATTCAGAGGTGATGGAGGTGGAGAGACCGGAGGAGGAGACACCTCACGGAGCTGCTCATCGTCACCGATGATGACAAGGATGACATCGAGATCGTTTGTGAGGTCACATACAGACCTCTCAAACGATCTCGTGATAGATCACCGTCGCCGCCGCCGCCACCTCGCAAAATTTCCCGCCACAATTCCACATAATCGGCCTTTTTCAAGGCCAAAACAATTGGCCTTTTACAAGGCCAAAAAAATCGGCCCTTTTCAGGGCCCTATATATAATTTTACGTGGATCAACATTTTTATTTATTTCTATGTTATAATCAGCTCTTTTCAGAGCTAAAAATATATATTTATTTCTATATGTTATAATCAGCTCTTTCAGAGCTAAAAATATATTTATTTCTGTGTTATAATCATCTCTTTTCAGAGCTAAAAATATATAAAATATAGCAACAAACAATTTATTTTGAAAAAGACATAATCTTGAAACTCTATATATATATATATATATATATATATATATATATATATATATATATATATATATATATATATATATATATATATATATATATATATATATATATATATATATGCAATAACTCTACTCAGAAAAAATTTTTTTTTAAGTGATTCTATCATATTTTTAAATTAATTTCTTTAATATTCATTCTCTTTCATGTATGGAAATATTAAAAAATTTTCTTTTTTTTAAAGATTCTATTGGGATTTGTATACTTTAAACTTTTTTTTTTTAAATTACAGCATTAAAATTAAAATAAAAAATTACGAACGTTCTTCAAACCATTTTTCAAAATTAACTTACACGCGAAATAAAAGAATCTCTCTCTTGTCGATTGAATGACCTTGAAATTATTTCAAATAAAAAAAATTCTTTGAAAAATATAACTTTCTCACTCTCTATTGAAATTTTTTTAAAGTTGAAATATCTGCTCGAGCGATTTACCCCCACCACGCAGCGATCGTCGCCTAGGTCCGCGCTCTGGCTATAAAAGCAGCGCAGTTTGTCGATTAATTATCATTTGCTAAGATGGACTCATCAAGCAACATTCTTGGAGGACTGGAGACAACGACGTGTGGTGAGGCCGACTTCGATTGGGAGATCGGCCTCGTGATGGATAGCGACAACGAATTTCTATCGGCCTTGATGGTACCGATGGCTACGTCATCGCCCATCAAGTCGCCGATTTCATCGCCGGTATTCAGCGTTTACCGTTTCCATCTCCGGTATTCGTTGAGAGGCTACCCCATTGCCCGCCGCTGGTGTTACCGCCGCTGTCGCCACCGTCATCGCTCTCGCCGGTACCTTCGTGCTTCTCTCCAAGATTTCTGGAGAAGTACGAGCCGAGGTCACCGTGCTTTTCTCCAGTGGAGAAGCACGAAGTTATCAAGTTGGACTCATCGCCGATGTGCATCACCGTCTCATCGGGCACGATGTCTCCGGTGAAGATACCCACGAAGCGACTGCGAGACGACGACGATGACGAGCTACGTCGGCGAATTCGTCGCCGACTTACGATTTAATCAGTCCTTTTCAGGACTAAACCAATCGGCCCTTAAATGAGTGGTTTGTTATGAATGTGCACAATCTAAACGATACGGGTATGGAAGAATTTCAAGAGCGCGCGTCGGGCTGGTCGCTTAAATCAATTTTAAAGGACCCCGCACACAATGTATGGAAAATAATCATTCGGTCAAATTGGATCAAACTTGGGGAAAAGATAGATCTTGAGGTCCTGAACAAAAGTTCTCATAGGCAAAACCCCCAAAATTTGACCGAATGATTTTTTCCCATACATTGTGTGCGGGGTCCTTTGGTTGTGAATATTTACAAGTTCAATCTGATGAGAGGAAGCTCATACATAGATTTTCCACCATTCATCAAGAACAAGAAGGCATGTATAAACGTAGAAAATAATGACGATGAATGTTTTAAATGGGCAATTCTGTCGGCACTACACCCTACTAAGAAAAATACAAATCGTGTAGTGTCTTATTTATCACATCAAAACGATCTCAACTTTAAGGGCATTGAGTTTCCAGTTGATCCCAGAAAAGTGACTAAGTTTGAAAAGGAAAATGACGTTTCTATGAATGTGTACTATTTAAAGAAGAAAAAAGGAGAAGCGTTTGATGTTTTACCACGACACTTGACAGCTGACAAAAAAGAAAAACATGTTAATTTACTACTCATTGAAAATAATTATGTTGACGAGGAAGAAGATGGTTCATCTCTCGACGATGATAACATCGAATTTAAATTCCACTACGTATGGATAAAAAATTTATCAAGATTGTGTATTAAACAACTATCATCTTACGGCCATAAAACTTTCATCTGTGATCGATGTTTGCATTATTTTCGAACTGAAGAGAACTTGACGAAACATGTGATTGACTGTGAAAAAATTAATCAGTGTAAAATTACTCTTCCAACTATGAAAAACAATACTTTAGAGTTTACAAACTTTGGTTTTAAGAATCATGTGCTGTTCGTAATATACGCGGACTTTGAATGTATATTGAAGCCTATGATTGACGATGAACGAGCTTACCAGCATCATGTGCCATTTAGTGTTGGTTTCTTTATTAAATATAGTTATGATGATAGTCTCTCGGAATATAAAAGTTACAGACAAGAGGATGAACAAGCCGAATCTCCAGCGAAATGGTTTGTACAGGGTCTTCACTCTCTGGCCGTGAAATTGAATGACTCGTATAAAAATCCAAAGCCAATGAATAACCTAACATCGCTCGAAAAAATTATGTTTAACCGAGCACGGCTATGCCATATTTGTGAAAAGCCATTTACCAAAGATGCCCAGAGAGTACATGATCATTGCCATTTCACCGGAAAGTGAGTATTTATTTTTTTCTCTCTCTCTCCCTCACTCTCTCACAACTAAAAATTATAATTATTACAGATATCGTGGACCAGCACAAAGTAAATGTAATCTTGGCTTCCAGGACTCGAGAACGATCCCCATAGTTTTTCTCAACTTGAGCGGATACGATTCTCATCTTTTTATAAGAGAAATAGCCACATGCTTCCCAGGATGAGTTTCGCTACTTCCACAAACAAAAGAGAAATACATATCTTTTACAAAGTTTGTGGAAGGTACAGACATAAATTTGAGATTTATCGACACTTTCAAATTTATGGCCTCGTCTTTGGATAAATTATCATCGTGTTTGGAGAAGCTCGATACTTTAGAGTGCATGCTCAAGCAAGATGGATTCTCTAATGAACAGATTGCACTTTTAAAAAGAAAAGGAGTATTCCTTTACCAGATATCCATCAGTTTGACACATCAGACTATCCGCAGACCAATCTATTCAACATGCCACAAGCCAACAAGAAGATCGTTGGTTTAATGAAGGACGAGTGTAATGGCGAAATCATGGTGGAATTTGTCGGGCTGCGGAGTAAGATGTACAGCGTGAAAGTACAGAACCAAAACCCCATAAAGAAGGCCAAAGGAGTAAAGAGTTCTGTAGTCAAAGCTACCATCTGCTTTGACGATTACATCAAGTGCCTTCGAGAACATGTCATCATTACTCGTGAGCAGCGAAACATCAGGTCACGACATCACAACGTCCACACTGAGAAAGAGAGAAAAATTGCTCTCAGTGCGCTAGATGACAAACGCTGCCTACAGCCCGGAACCACTGATACACTGCCCTGGAGCCACTATAGAGCAGGAGTGGTGGAAGAGCGGACCAATGAGGACGAAGTTGCTGGAGAGGGGGAACGCGAGCCGAACGCCGCAGAAGAACTCCTATATAATGAGGCGATGCTGGAGCAGGAGCTCATTCAAACAGTCGACTCTTTAAGTCACCCTCTTCAGCAGCAGCAGTACCAGCAGATCTCAGCCTCGCCTCCTGCAGTCTGGCAGCAGATATCTACAGACCCGCAGCCACTTCCTGCTGTCTCACAGCCGCCTCTCGCTGTCTCACAGCCGCTTCTCGCTGTCACGGAGCCGCTTTCTGCAGCATCGCTCCTCGGCTTAAAAAGACCTTGTGAGTCATCTACTGGAAGTAATAAGAAACGGAGAGAAATCTAAGGTTGGTATTTTTTTAAAAGTAATTTTCTTGTATTTCTTTCTCATATTTTAAAAACTAATCATTTTTCTGTTACCGATGGATTTTACAAAACTGAACGCAGTTGCCCGTGGAGGATTCCTTCCTACAAAAAGGTTGATCGATCTGACCAAGGGCCAGCGCTACATGGTCACAAGTCTGAAGGCTGTAATTACAAAATTTGAACAAAAAGTTGTAGCTGAACTGGAGGGCGAGTTTGATGTTTTTATGCAGAAGAGAGTGTCAGAAGTTCTTCATCAAGATGAGAAATTCTTCATCAATCTCCAGGATGCAGCGAATAAGTACGAACTGTTTACAATGTACAACGGCGATTCAAGCGTTGAGTTTAGCGGTAAATAATTTTTAAGTAATGCGAAATGTTTAAGTATTTGCGAAAAATATATATAGTTAAGTATTGCGAAAATATAACGTTTAAGAATTGCGAAAATACTGTTTAAGTACTGCGAAAAATAAATAGTTAAGTATTGCGAAATGCTCAATTATTACGAAAAATATACAGTTGAGCATCAACGTACATATTTTTTTTAATTTATTAATAAACAAACTCTTTGTTTAACTTTAAAAATTGTTTTTATTAAAAAATTCCATATTCTTATATTTGCATGATTACATATCTTTTTTTTCAATCCAACTATTATATGTATCAAAGCCAAGCCATTTTACAAAAATTTTACTTCCTTTTTTCTTAATTACTTTTTCTACAAGATAAATATCTGGCTACTTGGCTTTGAGTAGTTCTTGCTCATAGAAACCGTCTGAGACGGGCTTGTCTTGATAGTCCTTCAGATGGTAAGTTGTGGGATTTGTAGCTGCTATAGGTACAATTGTAAATATCTCTGTAGACCAATTGGGAGTATATCCTTTGTCAAATACTGCTTTAGCCTTGCTCCCTCGTACTTTGTCACCAATTTTAAATTTTGGCTTAATCTTCTTAGTTATTTTACGAGTAAATTTCCGCAGTATATCTGCTTCGTTACTGGATGTTACATCTTTAGGTTTTAGCCACTTGTAGTTGACTCTCAAACTGAATTTTTTCCACATTGCACTTTTTAGCGTGCGATTGAAGTGTTCACATATCGATGCTTTTAGATTGCTATAGGTTGAGTATAACTTTATTTTGTGTGTTTTCATAAGTTTTTGAAAATCTGTGTTATAAAATTCTTTGCCTCTGTCGGTGTGGAGATTTTTTGGTACTCTGCCTTTAACAAGCACAGATTTCATAGCTTCTGAGACTTGCTTGCCTGTTTTTCTCTTTACAGGAATAGCCCATGCATATTTGGAGAAAATTTCGATTATAGTGAGCAAGTATCTATAGCCCCTATTATCGCGAGCATATGGAATCATTTCGACGAGATCTGCTTGCCAAGTTTCATCCAAACTACGCACGTCAAAGTTACGACGTGTATAGTTGCGTCTTGCAGATTTGTGCAGTTCTTCAACTAGTCTTTCGTGTTCCATGTTTGTGGAATTACTGATTGAATATTTGTGCCATAGCCTCTTTTATAGCCAAAATGTCAGCTTTTATTTGAGATATCTGTGCATCAATTTCGTTTCTATGATTGACAACTATTACATCTAAATCATCTAGACTAGCTCCAAGTTTTCTAGTTATGTCAGTTATTCCTGGAATTTCTATTTGAATAATGTTTCGTAGAGTTTCTAAATTAATAGCATCGCTCGGTTGTTGGGGATCGGCAACATTACATAATTTTTTATTTTCATAGTGACCTTCAGTTGTGACTTTAACGCCAACACCTGGTGGCCCTCGCCTACCTTCGGTTTTTCCGAGGTTACGTCCGAACACGTCGACGCTCATTTTAATAATGATTCATATATATTCATGTGCGTTCAATATATATATAGCCTGCTTCGCGCAGTTCTTCGATTATAGAGTGTATCTCGTTTACGTGACTTGGATTTCCGGCAGATCTTTCTGCTACTAGTAAGTGAAGCTGATCAACGAGCTCGTTTGGATCGTCCCAGTACACATAGTCTAAAGCAGTATGTTTTTTCGCAATTTTATAACGAGGTAATGAGTCACCGTTCTTAGTTTTTTCGGGAGTTTTTTTCGAGGTAATATTGAACATTGGAGCAATAATAGTATTAAATTTATTACTATTATGAAAACGAATCCTTTCGTTTTTGTTATACTGCTTTTTATAAGCAGACAATAGTTTTTAAATTTTGTTATAATTTATTAAATCATCTGGACTTATATTATTTTTACTTGGTTGTTTCGCTATGAGTAACTAAACTAATCTTGTAGTTCTCGGGTATTCTTCTCCATTAACTTTGATTTTATTATTATGAAAACTAATCGGTAAATTACCAATAAAAAATTTACCGTTTTCATTTCGTACTCCATAAATTTTGTCAAGATATTGGGGTTAATTGAGCTTGAGGGCCTGAATATACAAATCGGAGCCATTATCGGTATCGCTACCTGCTGTTTCGAAAGCTGTGTCATGGACGTTCTGTAACGTATTATTGAAATCACTGTCAGATCTTTCGTTCTTTTTGACATCCTTCAAACTTTGTTCGCCTGCGTTATGTTCAACACTTTGTTCAATATTTTTCTGAGCTACAAGTTTTTCAAGCGGATCAACTATTGGTTTAAAAGTTTCACTAAAAATCTTTTCTGCATTGTCTTTTCCAAATTTTAATATTCTATATTTGCGTTTAATCGTATTTCGTGCCTTAACGAGTTGACGAAGCACGTTTTTTTCTCGTTGAAAGTCGGCCATGTTATCGTTTCAATGTTCAGTCTGAAACTGCTGATTATTACCTATGTGCATGCTATATTTATAGCAAAATTGTCAAAGCCCTTACGAAATCTGCCATCATTGATTCCTCGATCTTTATCGATGACTAGAAAACCATGCTTTTCATCTCTCCAACACTTAGAGCATAAGTCTTTAAAATGTATATAGGTCATATCGGTATTTACGTGATCGTCATAGATATGCTTTAGATTTACTTCGTCTTGTCGAAAAATAGCAAGTAAGTTTACATTATCTCTGACAAGATGTTTGGAGACATGAGCATAAGTTTGACATAGATGAAAACAATCAACCTTTTTATGTCTGCCCATGCAAAAGAAGGCTCTAACATTATCCTGTTTTTCACAAGCAATATCGCCAAATATTATGATAGAGTTCGGAAGCGCGTGGTCTGGATCGACAACTGCATCATGCTCTCTGAACGGAAAATATTGTACACCTTCTATAGGTTCTAAGATTTCATTTAAAAATTTATATTTTGGTTGATTGAGAGACTTTGAGTATACGTATATGTTTTCAAATCTAACACCATTAGGATGCGTTATGAGAGCAAGTAAACTATTTGTTTTTCCAGAGCTTGACGGGCCGCAGAAGACGGCTCGTATACTATCAGGAAGCTGATCGCCGTGCCGTTTTGCTCTTTTATCATGTTCTACAAGTGCATCAAAGTTTTTTATTGGTAACTTCACTGACTGCTCTTTGAAGTTCATGATCTTTACTCTATGAAAACCAAATCACGACTGATGGCTATGAGTATTAATAGCGGTCTTATATAGCTTTCACCATCAGTTACCCGTTGACTTCCGAAGAGTGATGATCATTCACAAACGCGGACGCGGTTTAGTTAATAAAATTATCAATAAACTTCCATTTGAGCTTCATATACCTGGTTATCGGTACTGTGGTCCAGGCACTAAGTTGGCAAAACGTTTAGCTCGAGGAGATCTTGGAATTAATCCTCTTGACGCTGCTTGCAAGGAGCATGATATAGCTTATTCTAAAAATCGTGAAACACATTCAAGCGACAAACGTGGCAGATAAAATTTTAGCTGAAAAAGCTTGGAATGGCGTTAAATCAAAAGACGCTAATTTTGGTGAAAAAGCGGCAGCATACGCTATAACTAATACTATGAAATTAAAATCTAGATTTGGTATGGGTTTAAAGAAGAAAAAGCCAAGTAAAGTTAAAAAATTAGGAATGGGTTTAAAGAAGAGAAGCCAAGTTTAATTGAAGAAAATAATCAAAGCTGGTGCCTTTAAACCAGCGTCAAGTAACTGTGCTCTAACAGTCATACGATCAACTTTGAAAAAATCTCATAGCGCTGTTAAAGAAGCTGGAGATAAAAAGAATATTAAAATTCCACGTATTTTACCAGTCCCTGCGAAAACAGGTGGTATATTACCATTTCTCATACCTCTATTTGCAGGTTTGAGTGCAACTGGCGCTCTAGCTGGTGGTGCTACTGGAATAGTAAAAGCCGTAAACGACGCAAAAGCCGCTAAGGAGCAGTTGGAAGAAAATAAAGGGCATAATAAAACTATGGAAAGTGTAGCGTTGGGCAATGGCTTATATCTTAAACCACAGAAAGTAGGGTTAGGTCTTCATTTAAAAAAAAAAATTCATGAAATTACCTCAGCGAGCACTTACTGATGCCGACATATTAAAATATACAAAACTTTTAAAAATACCTAATTTTCGAGGAGTATTTATGAGAAATGCATTGCCGGCTTATGGCCCACACTATTACGATTCGGCTATAGTTAATCTAGATGATGCTAGCGGTCCTGGCACACACTGGGTTGCATATAGAAAAAGAGGCAAAAATGTTATATATTTCGATAGTTTTGGCGATCTCCAACCACCTTTAGATTTAATATTATACGTCGGAATAGACGAAGTTAAATATAATCATGAAAGATATCAAGATTTTGACAGATATAATTGCGAAAATCTATGTCTAAAATTCTTGTGCGGGGCTATATAAGGAAAGGTAGGGGAAACATTGCATCATTCTGATTTAAACTGTCATGGACGGTTCATTAACTCTGACACTTTCAGATACATCTTCTACACTAGAAGCACAGTATTTTCCACCAATCGAGTTATCGCCAAACAAAAATTACGTTTTAGGGCTTGTAGAACTTTTAACATTTAATTCAATCCCTAATATAGACAGTAACAATAATAAGTTTTACGTAGGTGAAAACGTTCTCCTTCTTCCGGTGGAAAGTTACGAAATTGAGGATATTGACAAATTCCTTCGTAAAAAATTAGCGCACAACGACATTACTTTCAATTCAAAGCCAAATAATAATACTCTTCGCTGTACAATCAAGTGTAGTCAGCCTATAGATTTTCGACCTGAAAATTCACTCGCTCGTCTACTCGGCATCACCAGACGTGTTCTCGAACCGAACGTTGTTCATAATTCAGATTTACCTGTTACAATTCTCAAAATCAGCGCTTTACGAGTCGAGTGTAATATAACTTCAGGAACATATATAAACGATCGAAAAGTACATACAATTCACGAGCTTTTTCCTGCAGTACCTCCGGGGTATAAGATCATCGAAGTTCCCTCACATGTCATTTACCTACCGATTACCGTAAAGCGGATAGATCATTTACAAGTACGCATCGTTGATCAAGACGGAGATTTAGTAAATTTCCGCGGAGAAGTTATAACTATAAGTTTGCATATCCGCCAATCATAATGGGAATCGTTTATAACAAAAATTATATAAGCAGAGAAATATGCCCGCCACGCATCAGTCATCAACGAACTGTGAAGACGCTAATACGTCAGAGCATACAAAAACTAAAAAGTCTAGGCTTAAAAGTAGTACTTGGTGGAAAATAACTTGTATCATCTTTTGCTTTTGAACGAAGTGGAAGAAATTCGTTTGGAATTTGAAGCAAAGGAAAATTTTCCTGCTGGAGCTCCAGCCTACTGCTTGATCTTGCACGATGGCATAGTTCAATACAACCCCGTAAGCGGCGACGTGCATAAACTTTAAGGAGTATATAAGGTGAGTGAGCCTCCAGCTCTTTGTCATTCATCATTTGGAATTTAAAGTGAAATTTTGTACAGCCATGGACTACGCAGTGGATATGCAGGGCTTTAAAAGGCCTGGAAATGATTTTGTTTTAAAAGAGTTGGCTTTCGTATCTCTCAACGACGGCGATGAGCCAATAGTACACCTCTTCAAGCCACTATTTCCTTGGCGAAGACTAACAGAAAAGTATAAAAGTGAAAATTTGTGGTTAGAACTTTGCTACCATGGACTATCATGGGAAGGTGGTGATTACCATTATACTGAAATCGGAAAAATTCTTCAAGATGCATTGAAAGATGCTAATAGAATTTTTGTCATTGGTGAGATAAAAAAGTCGTGGTTAGAACGTTTCAACTTTAAAGTTACTGACATCATCGAAATGGGCTATCCGGCGTTCGATTATCCAAGATCAGTAACTATGTGTACTAACCATAATGGAGCGTACAAAACTACTTATGCTCGATACAACGTAAAGCGCATGAAACAGTTTTACCTCAGCGATTCAAACATGGAGTGGGAAGACATCATGGAATGGGAAGATATTGATGAATAAAAAATTTTAAGAGTTATGGAGGGGTTGACAGACAGGTAGAACCTCACAGGATACGAGCGAGGTGGGGCTCCTACCCCCCTTAAGAAATTTTTTAATCATATAGTTGACCACTAGGTGGCTCTCGTAAGCAGTCAGACGAGGCATTGCTCGTATATAAGCGTGTTGCCGTCGTTAGAAGCTTTCATTCCCTAATAATGGGTAAAAGCAGCTCGACCGTTGCTTCTGAGCAACAACAACTGATACAAAACGATACAAAAAAGTCGTAGCGGAAAAAATGTTCGGAAAAAATTTCCACAAACACATATTCTTTGCCCGAGCAAAAGGGTTATAAAAAGTTCTAAATGGTTACTAGTAGATAAGAGCCGGTGGCTGAGAGCAGTAGCTGACCCGCAGCTGGCCGCCCGCCTGCTACCACCTCCCGTTGGCAGCAAGCTGCCGCGCCGCTCGTCGCTGGCCGTTCCTCGCCAGCGGCCCGCTTCCCCAGGGCAAGGCTTGATTTTACGACTGGCCCAGAACGGGCAAGACCTGATCTAGAATAGGTAGGCCGGTTCTGGCTCAACTCGGCGTGCGGGTGAGTCAGAACCGGTATGTCGGTTCTAGATCAAACAGGTCTGGGTTATTGGCTCCCCGTGCAATTACGGGTGAGCCAGAAACCCCAGAAACCCTATGCCGATTCTGGCTCAAGCAGGTCACGACCTGGTATATGGGTTATTGGCTCCCGTGCAATTACGGGTGAGCCAGAAACCCTATACCGATTCTGGCTCAAACAGGTCAGGACCTGGTATATGGGTTATTGGCCCCCGTGCAATTACGGGTGAGCCAGAATCGGTATAGCTTATCTACTTATATTCAATAAAAAAACAAGATTTAAAAACTATTGTTATGAAGTGAATATTATTCATAACAACAATGCAGTAATAGGGAATCTGTTACTGAATGAACAGTAAATCTATGTATAAATGAATTATGTACGTAACAAGTATTTTTTATAAAAATAAAATAATTTAATGTTTTCTTAGTGTGTAATATTTTTCTATGGGCTCTTAAGAAAATCAGACACTTCTGATCATGGCGTAGTGTTTTCAAAATGAATTATACGTGCAAAATTCGACACGTAATGCAAATTAGTGGAAATGGAATAAATACCACGGATTTGTGGCAAAAGTTGAAATTTTTAGAACATTTTGTGTTTTTCCATGTGAAACTTGTACATGTGCTCCTATGAAAGTGTAATATGGATTATTATTATAAGTTGAAATGAATAAATTTCAGACAAAGAGAAGAGAGTTAATAATTAAAATGAAAAAAGTGGCATAATAAGAAAGTTATAAGAAAATAAATGTTAAAATAAGGTAATTAGGTAATTATACATGAACTCAGGGCTTATGATGGAAACTCCTGGAACACGGATTTCAAATTTTTTCATATTATAAGTTGAAATGAATAAATTTCAGACAAAGAAAAGAGAGTTAATAATTAAAATGAAAAAAGTGGCATAATAAGAAAGTTATAAGAGAATACATGTTAAAATAAGGTAATTAGGTGATTATATATGAACTCAGGGCTAATGATGAAAAACCCTGGAACACGGGTTTCAAATTTTTTATTATAAAATTATGCATTAGCTGGATGAATTCAAAGATCCGAAAGTTACGTAATCTCCTAGTTTAATATAAAATGTAAGTGAGTACATAAATAAAAAGTTAACATGAGAACAATTTGCAACCATGCAGAAAAAATCGCAGACTTAAGATATTCTATAAATCAAGTTGTTTCATATTCGAGCCACTTTTACTAGAATTTATAGCTTTTACGGTCACTGTATCAGTATATTAAAATGCTATATGTGTTTTAATTCTTTTTAGCAGATTATTCTATATTTAATAATTTGTTTCTAATTCAATTTCTTTTATAGGTTGTGTGAATAAATATAGAATAATAAATTAAATAAATATTTTATTAGGGTAAATATATAAACTAGTTTAAAAAAATTGCTTAGGAAGAAAAATAGAAGTACGAGAAAAGTTTGTGAAAAAGACAGTGTAAAACAACTTTATATCTTATCTATAATAATATAATATTATATACAGTAAATACATATAAATCTATATCTACTAATGTTAATCTATGACTCTCATTTCTTCGCCTCTTGTATTATTAGAAAATGTTTTGCATATAACATGCCCATTATTTAAGGGTTGAACAAAATGTTGCTGTTTTATAGCTTTGACACGGCAGGTGTTCTTGAAACGAGCATTTAATTTTTTCATATTTTTATATTCTGAATTGGTAGAATAGAAAAATTCAACATTTTGAAAGTGCCCATGGTTTTTTAGCCACTCAAACAATGATAAGGCAGTCAAAATTTATTCATTAAGAGGCAATCGTAAACTAGCATTTGCTGCAGATCTCTTGACTAATCCACCCAATCCATCACAAGCACCCTTTCCATCTGCTGTTGAAAAAAAATTCCAGTCGACAATGATTCCAAAATCTTGAAAATGATAATAGATGTTGAGAATATTTTTAAAATTTTTGAACTGATGTGGAGCGCCATCACTGAAATAGTGGATCTTGGATACTGTAAACTTTTTATTTAGGTAATCTACAATTAATTTTTGGTATGCGTAAACTGCTACTGTATCATGTTCTAAATTATCTGATATTACGACAAAACCTTTACTCTAAGTTCATTATTGAACTTATAATACACAAATCCTACAAACACTATTGCTTGCTCATTGTTCCAATGAAAACCTGGTGGTGCATTCTAAGCAATGAAGGCATAATTCTCCGCAAAATCAAGGTATGCAATAAATTCATTTTCTGGTAACGTACTTTTTAACTACTTAAAATACAAAGACTGTTGCTGGGAAATAAAAGCATGAGGCAATAAAGTTGAAACTTTTGTGCAAAAATATGGAATGAAATCAAAAACATCCTCAACAAGATTTCTCAATGTAGTCACAGGAGTCTGAAGCCATTGAGAGTAACTAATTTCTTGTATATTATTCTCTTCAAAAACCATTATCAAATATGTTGTTAATTTTTCAATACCAGGACAGTCTTTGCATTTATTGAAATAACAGGTGTGCGATGGTTCATCAATATTCTTAGGGCAAATTATAAAATTCAGAACATCTTTGTAGTCACTTAAATGATTAGCAAAATTTCTTGTTAGGATGCTTAAGGAACAACCTACAAATGTTTATTAAGTTTTATATGAGATAAATTGTAACAGAAACATAGTGAAAACAATTTTTTATTATATTACCTGTTATTAAAAGCTTCACATTTTGGTGAGTAGAACACACACATACTGAATGGGTACCACTGCTCCCAGCAAACACACAGTTTTTTGGGCGTAGCTTAGCAAAAGTAGAAAAACCTCTTGATTCAGTGAGATGTTCTTTCTTAAATAACTCATACAGCTCTTTCAATGTACATAATAATAAACATTTTTGCTTTTTTGTTTTAGTTCCATCCTCATTCCTTATTGAAATACAATCATTCTTTCCAGGTAAAACAGGTATGTATTAACATCACTCTCATAAAAGTCAACAACAAATTTGATAATTTCTTCTGAAAGAAATTTTCCTATAAAAGGATAATTTTTCTGTATTTATTTCGTTTTCTATAAACTTAATTCAAATGATATTTTTGTTTCAATGTGGAATTTTTAATTTAATATTTTCAATTAATTTTTTTATGATAAAAAATTACAAAAAAAACTTCTAAACCTTTTTCTAACTCTGGTATGGCCATCAATCCTTCTGCAATTTACGAGATAAAGTGATCATATAATCAGATACATGAAAATATTTTTTAATATCTGTTGAGTTCCAGTTTAATGGTATTAAAGTTAATATTTGAAACTTCTCATTGTTCGTTGTGTTAGCATCATTAAATCTCATTGCTAAATTATTAATAAGAGATTTTAACTTTTGAATTTTATCTACCTCTGCTTGTTCTTCTTCATCATTCTGTAAACTCTCATGAATCTCAAATGGATCTGAAGTATGAACAGATCCGGAGCTTTGGGCTTCACAAACACCTACAATTTTAAATGTCAAACAATATGATTGAAATAATTAGGTACATGAAGCAAAAAAATATATAAATAAAAAAATTACTTTGAGAGATTTCTTGTGATGATTCACATGCTTTACGCATACTTTCTTTACATTTTTGGCATATTCTAAACTCAGTAGTTAATTTTGAATTAATAAATTTCGCATTCCACTAATCAACCAGATCACTTGGTATGGTTCTTAACTTTTTTGTTGAGCATTTATATTCAGCAGGAAGTGGCTTACAGCATCTGTTATAAGCTACGTTGAATTTGAATTTTTTTGTTGTACCACTACAACCGCTATCTCTTTGAACCTGATCATTTGTTGATATGTTCCGTATTTAAAAATAATTATTTTTTTTATATAATTTAAAATTCAATAAATCTTAAATCGAGTAGAGGATTTTATGTGTGTTATAAATCCTTCTCTATAATAAAACGGATGCGATTAGTTATAGAATTGAAGCTCTAGTGCCAACAGTTAGCGCGCATTTATAATCCTAGTCTGTAAATAAAGTAGTGCGTTATTTTCAAATAAAACCATGAACAATGAACATAATAGATTGGCTTCTCTCTTTTCGTGGTGGTACGAACACGGTGCCGTAGTGCAGCACACAGGGCAGAACATGCAACCGTCTGTATACAAAAAGTCTACTTAAACTTAAGACTGGACTCATCACTCGTATTAATCGTATCGCGCTACTTTACCTGTCTCACTCTGCTTCTACTAGTAATTCGGAATCCAGCCAACGCCCAATACGGCCATCAAAACATCGAAGTAGTAAGGGGACCGATATAGCGAGACGGCCCCCCGCGGTGCGGTGTGTAGGGGCCATGTGGCACCTCGCTGTGCGGCGTGTATGGGTCCCCAAGTATGACAAGGTCATTAACCCAAGTGTTTACAGTAGCAAGTGTGGCCACAAGCTAATTAGTGTAAACAATGGGGGGTGATTTATTACCCCATAAATAATGGCCCACTTATGGCACCCGCCATGACGTCATGCCGCTATACATGCCCTACGTGTGTTGCCGTATATGCCTGGACTCGAGGTGGTGGGGGGCGAGCGCTTTGGCTGTCCGCGCTACGCCATAAAGACCCGTAGGGTGCTAGGCTTCTCGCTGTATAGACCGTGTGCTGTGTGTATGGGCCCCAAGTGTGAACAGAATTATTACTCCATAAATAACGTCCTACTTATTGCTCGCGCCATGACGCTATGCCGCTATACCTGCCCGGCGCGTGCCGGCGTATATGCCTCAACTTGGGGATGGTGGGGGAGAGACCTTTGGCTATACGCGCTACGCCATAAAGACCTCTCGCTGTATAGACCGCGTGCTGTATGTGTATGGGTCCCAAGTGTGACAAGGTCATTAGCAGGTGTGAACACAAGATAATAATGATAAACAATGGGTCGGATTATTACCCATAAATAACGGCCCACTTACCGCCCCTGCCATGACGCCATGCCGCTATACCTATCAGGCGCGTGCCGCCGTATATGCCCCGACTCGTCGTGGTGGTTGTGGTGGTGGTGGGAGAGCCCTTTGGCTATAGGCTCTACGCCATAAAGTTCCATAGAGTGCTGGAGCGGGCCCTCTCGCTGTATAGACCGTGTGTGTGTGTGTGTGTGTGTTTGTGTGTGTGTGAGTGTGTTTATGTTTGCGTATGTGTGTGTGTGTATGTTCGTAATAAGTTGGGGGTGGGAATAGGGAGTTGGTGTAAAGGAGAGGTCTGCAAATAAAAAAGCTGTTGATGAAAAAAATAAATTTTTATTTATTTAATCGTAGAAGAAAGTTAGTCTTACGTTAACATAACTACCGACATCACGAACGCACAATTTTTATTTTAACTTATACACGAATTACTATTTTACAGTTGGTCTTACGGCAATATAAATATCGACATCACTAACGCACAATTTTTATTTTAACTTATAATACGAATTACTATTTTAGAAGCACACCATACGCATTCAGTCAATCGCAAACATTTTATTTCGGTTGCACTTTTTAATCATTGTTTTTAAGCGCGAAATATAAAATTTGTATTAATAATAACGATGCTGACACTTGCACTACTTAGCACACACACACACACACACACACACACACACACACACACACACACACACTGCTGTTAGTGAGGGCAGCTAGAGTGGGGATGAGTAAAAAACGTAAAAAAGCAATGTGTCGTCGGTACATCTTTCTTTCGGGGATGCCACGACAGACTGTATTTCGACGCTTTTCGAAAATGAAATTTACGACATGCCGGGTTTCCAGACGCTCTGATGAAAGCGCATATGTTTTGCCGCGGAGAACCTCGGCGAAATTTTTCCTGAATGAAAATTTTTTATTACTCTTTCATGGTTTAAGCACAGCGGCCTCGCAGAAGTTTCTGGTTCTACGAGCGCGCGCACGGAACGAGTAGTTAAGTATCTGCACGTGAGAAAAACAGAAACACGTGTAGGTGTAGAAAACAACCCTTGGAAGGATACTTCGGGTTTTTACAGGAAGAGATTTTTTAACATCTGTAGAGTTTCTTTTCTTATCGAAAAGCTGTACGACTGCCATACTAATCGTACCCCGCTTCGCGGGGGATTTTCAATTTTTCTTCAAACCCGTCGGCACGCGTGACGAAAACCTTTCGAGCTAAAATATCGCTACGTGACAGGACCATGCAATAATGCCAAGGGGTTATCCTCGAAACTTGCATCCGCTGCGAAGAAAGTAAGCCCCGTTGTTTTTTCGAAACAATATATCACGGTAGCAGCCCCGCAACAGGATGTTTCGCGTGTAAAGCTTACGCACCGGGGTTTCCGTCGCGCGAACACGCATAGCAATACTCGAGGGTTATTTTTCACCCAGCTACACATTTTTAACGGAAAAAAGTTACCTCTTTCTTCAAACCCGTCGGCACGCGTGACGAAAACCTTTCGAGCTAAACTATCGCTACGTGACAGGACTATGCAATAATGCCAAGGGGTTATCCTCGAAACTTGCATCCGCTGCGAAGAAAGTAAGCCCCGTTGTTTTTTCGAAACAATATATCACGGTAGCAGCCCCGCAACAGGATATTTCGCGTGTAAAGCTTACGCACCGGGGTTTCCGTCGCGCGATCACGCATAGCAATACTCGGAGTTATTTTTCACCCAGCTACACATTTTTAACGAAAAAAAGTTACCTCCTGCGCTTTGGTGAGATTTTCCAGAGACGGCACGAGTACATAACGTAAACAGATGCTCAAAAACCCCGAGGGAAAGGTATTTTCTTATACCACGTGTATACTGTATTCAAAACACTCGACGCCGTTGACACCACCAAAAAGTCGCGCTATAAAAGCGGTGAGGGCCACTTACGGTCCTACCAGTCTTTCTTTCGAACGAGAAGCGTCACCATGGAGAATTTGTTGCTTGTAAAAGTTTACGGGAAGCCGTATTGCATCTCGCAGCGCAATCACGCTATAGTAGAGGCGGCGCGTGGCGTACACGACTGAGGACGTTGTCTTCTACGGAGCTTGTCAATCAGTTACGACGCTTGTTACGGCTGACTGGCTATCAGGCGATAGCAAGATTATTTCGTACGTTCAGGCATTCGCGAGATGTACAGCGTACCATCGGGGAATTTGTGGTCGAGTGCAACTTGGACAGATTGCCTGTTTTTAGAAAGCTCATGAGCGAGTACGACGAGCTAATGGGTAAGTGAACAAATTTTTAATATTTTTCCTAAAATTTTTTAAAAATTTAGTTCTCTAAAAACATTTTTTTCCAGCCTTAGAAGATTTATTGCGCGACAGCGATTCTGATAGCGAAAATATCGAAGCTGATGACGAGGAGAGCAGCGACGTCACTCACTTTGAGTGGAATGCCGATGATACACCGTCTCAACAAGGGCCGTCGCGGGTGGCAAGCGGTTCGGCGCGCACTGATGGACGACAAAATCCTGTAGCTCGCAGGCTATCGTTGGCACTGATAGCGACGCGGCTGATGACGGTAGCTCGCAGCAGCAAATCTGGGTCGCCGATGTACACAACGCACCTCTTTCCGACGATAATCCGCCTACAGAAACGGTGTCTGACAGCGAAGAGGAGCGCACCGTAAGCCCGAACCTTATTAATGCGGAGGACCATGAAAGGGCGAATCTAGAAATGGAGGCGGTAGAAAATGAGCGAGAGTATATACTGGAGGCGTTATCATCATACGTGGAGCCGGGGGAAGCCGTTCACCGGGCGTTTTTGAGCGATCCTCCTCAGGCGTCAGCAGATGTAGGCATCGCGAATACCGCTGAAAATCGCTACAACATCTTGAGCAATTTTTACCTTGGAGATCCCGGAGCATACGATAATAACTTTAACCCGTGGGACGAAGTTCATCTGCGTATAAATGAGCGTAAGTTAAATTAATTTTTCTTTTTTGTAATGTAAAAAAAAGAGCATGTTGTTGAAAAAAATATTTTTCTTTTTTAGTCATAAGACATCGGGATAGTATATCGTACCACTATCCCTATGACATTCCCGATATACCTGGGGTTTACGAGCGGTTTTTGAATATAATCCATTCACCACGCGCACAGGTGTTGCGTTGGTTTCATGACCAGACGGAAAATATATTTTCTCCGTTGTATACGGAAATAGATCTCACGGATCTATTAGTACGTGTAAGCGAAAGTTTTCGCGGGCCACCGGAAGAATAGAAAATGACTAAAAAAGAGAAATGTTTAAATAATATTAAAAGCTGACGACAATTCATTTTATTCATTTAGAGACCCGTCAATCCCCTCTTCAGGTAGGCACTGGTGAAGGTCGTAGCAGAAGCAACAGCAGCCACAGCAGCAGTAGCAGCATCACGCGCGACGACGAGGCTGACGCAGGGCCCGAGCGGTTTATTATAGCTGCCGAGGGAGAGCAGTACATGCGTAGGTTTGCTGTTTACGGCCGCACGGTCAGTTTTAATATACGTAACCCACCTGCCGGGGAAAACCCTGCATTATGGCTCGAAGAAAGCATTAGAGACATTTACGAATACATTACATCTAACGTTCCACCTAGCACATTAATCGGCGTGAGTTTTCGTAGTGATCGGTTTGCGCGGGGACCCGGAGGGTTATCGTTCAGGCCTATTGAAAATTTCAGTTACTTAGATTTATGGAATTTGATAAATTCTTTAAGTCAAAGTAACGCAGTTTTGGGTATCGATGACACACTAGCCTTACAAATATATTACGTTGAAATGCCTGTTGGCGCAGGGAGACCATGACCAAAACAAGCGCTAAGCATAGGTAGTCTTCGTAAACGCTCGATCGTAACAATAAAAAACGAGGACAATTTGTGTTTACCGCGCGCGCTCGTAGTAGCGAGAGCACACTTAGCTCTTAAAACATCCGAATGCGCGGCGACGCGCGACGAGTGGCGCGTAATCCGCGACGGCCGGCGAAAATTACAGAAAGAGCGCGCAGAGATACTCGTGCACGATGCAGGAGTAATTTTACCGCTAGAGGGGTGTGGATTCCGCGAGTTGACGGCGTTTCAAGATTTTTTTGCTGCGGAGGGTATTGCTATGGTTATATTTGAAAAGTGTAACCTGGTTAGCGGCGAACCCCCGTTATTTGACGGCCGAAACAAGATTCAAGATTTAAATGCACCGCTTCACGGTGTTATTTATTTAATCTTTGAGGAGCAGTCTAGAAACTTTAACGTGATCACTAATTTATTTGCTGCGGCCGGGTCAAAATTTTTTTGCTCTTATTGTAACAAGGGTTTTCGCCGTATTAGGCAACACAAGTGTAAACGAACTTGTGAATCTTGCTTTGTTACACCTCCATGTAGGAGTGACGGTGTAGAAATGATAGAGTGCACAGAGTGTGGACATAAATTTTTCGGGCATGGTTGTTTCGTTAATCACAAGCGCGCGGGTTCGTACAAAAAAATAATCGCAAAGTGTGCGACGTCGTGCGGCTATGCGAAAATTGTTTAAAAATAGTAAATACGCAGCACAGTGAACACGAGTGTGGTATTAGTTATTGCAAACAAGGCTCGAAGCGGCAGCCGTTCAATCATGCATGTTTGATGCAACCAATTGGTGGTGGTGGTGACTTGAAAGCGGAAAAAAAATTTTTATACATTTTTTTACGATTTTGAGACCCGTCAGGATACGCCGTATGGAGAAAACGTCCGAATTCACGTGCCGAATCTCTGTGTCGCGCATCAGGTTTGCACGGATTGCATAGACGTGGACGACCTTAAAATCATTTGCAGCAAATGCGGCGTGCGCGAGTTAATTTTCACAGACGATCCGGTAAAACAGCTCTTGAGCTTGTGCATTCGGGAAAGCACTGAATTTTCCGAAATTGTATGCATCGCGCACAATGCCAAGGCTTTTGATGCTCAATTCATTTTAAAAGAATTGGCCGAAAACTCTGAGCGCACAGCCCCCAGCGTCATTTTGAACGGTCAAAATATTACAATGTTGAAGTACGGCCGAACCAAGTTTATCGAAAGCATCAACTATTTTCAAATGAAATTGAGTGCTTTACCAGCTACCTTCAATTTACCCGAAAGTAGTAAGAAGGGCTATTTTCCACATCTGTTTAACACCCTTGAGAACCATCGGTACGTTGGGCCTCTACCAGCGCTAGAGTTCTATTGCCCTGACACTATCTCGCCAGCTGAGCGGGCCGTTTTTCTCGAGTGGCATGAAAATACAAGTCCTGGCTATATATTCGACTTTCAAAAAGAGATAGTCGAATATTGCCAGATGGACGTGGAAATACTGAGGCGCGCGTGTATACAATTTCGAAAAATTTTTCTCGAGGTAGGCGAAACGGACCCGTTCGTATCAGCGTGTACAATCGCGTCGGCGTGTTCGTACGTTTTTCGTAAAGATTTTTTAGTTCCGAATACTATAGGAATAATTCCACCGAACGGTTATAGGCGCGCTGACAAACACTCGCAAAAATCAATAGAGTGGTTGCTGTATTGCGAGCGCGAGATCGGTCGGGAGATCGTACATGCAGGGAGGACACGTGAGTTTCGCTTGCCCGAGGGATTTTTAGTGGACGGTTACCTATCTGTTTTCCCTCCCGGAGAGAAGGAAGCAGCTAAGGGAATCGTTTTTGAATTTCAAGGTTGTTACGTGCACGGTTGCCCGCGATGTTTTACGAATAACCGAGAATCGGTAAGAAATAAGTTTAATCAAACGTATGCACAGGCGTACGAAAGTGTACAGGTAAAAGTCGGACGAATGCGGAGTCTCGGCTACGAAGTGCGCGAGATGTGGGAGTGTGAATTCGATGGGATAAAAAGGCAACAGCCCGAGTTCGTACGGTATCTGGATACTCACCCGATAATGAGTAGAATAACGCTCAATCCGCGGGATGCGTTTTTCGGTGGGCGAACTGAAAATATAGTCACCTCATGCACTGTAGAGCCGGGTGAAGAGATCAAATATACTGATATTTGCTCTCTTTACCCGTATATATGTAAGCGACGCCGTTTTCCTATCGGTCACCCGCACATTTACATAGGCTCGGAATGCGCCGCGTTAACGAATGGCCAGAATAACGATCTCGCGCGCGTCGAAGGGCTCGTCAAATGCAAAATTTTGCCACCGCGAAATTTATTATTGTCCGTATTACCGGTAAAAATGTACGGGCGCCTTATTTTTGGTCTCTGTCGTTCCTGCTGTGAGGAAATGCGTCAGGACGACTGCAACCACGAATAAGTCACCGAGCGTGAGTTTAGCGGGACATGGGTAGTGCACGAGTTACAGAAAGCAATCGAATTGGGCTACAGCGTGACTGAGATATTTGTCATATGGCAATATAAGAGCACACAGTATGGCCAGTGCAGCGGTGAGGGTGGTCTGTTTGCCGCGTACGTAAATACCTTCCTTCGGTTGAAACAACAAGCGAGTGGGTGGCCGTCTTGGTGTACGGACGATACTACCAAGGAGCGTTATATTGACGAGTACGAGCGCAAAGAAGGAATAAGGTTAGACCGGGAAAAGATTGAAAAAAATTCGGGTTTACGTTCGGTCGAAAAACTCTGCTTAAATTCATTTTGGGGAAAGTTTAGGCAACGCTCGAATTTAAAACAAACGGAAGTGGTCAAAACGCGCGAGGGGCTACTGAAACTGCTCACGACGCCTGAAAAGGAAGTTTTCGACGTGCTCCCGGTTAGCGAGGATCTTTTGTACGCAAATTGGCGCTATAAAGAGGACGCTGTAGAGTCGTCGCCGAACACAAATGTGGTACTAGGAGCCTACACCGCCGAGCAGGCGCGTCTCGAGATTTACTCGTATATAGAAAAGCTGTCGGACAACCGCGTTCTCTACCTGGATACCGATTCGTGTATATTCAAGTGCAGCGAAAAAGACCCTTCAGAGTATAGGCCTCCTTTAGGCACTCTTCTCGACAGCATGACGGACGAGCTCAAGGGCTACGGAGAGGGAGCTTATATTACCAGCTTTCTCTCCGGGGGTCCGAAATTTTATGCCTTTAGTGCGATCGTCCCATCGACCGGCATCACTCACGAATGCTGTAAAGTAAAGGGAATTTCTCTTAATAGCGCCAATACGAGCAAGATCAATTTCGCTAGTATCGAGCGCTTGATCGCAGAGTATTTCGATAACGAAGAGAGCTCGCCTACCGTTTTGAAATACAATGCGATCAGACGCACTCGCAAGCATGAGGTCATTACGCGCAGCGAAAAAAAATCCTGTTCCATAGTTCTAAGAAAGCGAAGATATTTCCAACACGACGTTTCGCTTCCTTTCGGCTATAAGCGCAATTGAATAATTGTATATTTTAATGCGTTGAATGTTGTAACTTTTGTATATTTTTCATAATAATAATAAAAATGTATTGTAGATATTTAAACTTTTTTTATGTGTTAATTATTTTCCCCCATATCCCCTCATCCAACGTACCGATTTATAGCGGAGATCAGCTAACCCGCGCGCGCGCGCGCGCCGCGGGGATCAACGGAACAATGCATTAAACACGCAGCGATGGTTGCTTATAGCCGCGAAAGTCACCTGATCAACGCGGTAAATATACTTATCCGCGCGAGGGCCGGAGTATGCTAATGACTGCGGAAGTCACCACCGTGGAAGTCACCACCGCGGTGATATGGTGATCTCCGCGCGCGCGCGCCCACCGCCGCCGCCGCGGGGATCGTAAATATCGTAGCATAGCTATATGCGGTGATGTTTTTCACGTACTCCATCGTCAGCTGAGCGCGTGAGCGAGTTAAGGGTTTAAAAAAGGCTGCACACGTGTAATTTTCTTTATTCGCGTCGTAAACATGGACACGCGATGGAAGCATCCCTTTACTTGCTGCGTGTGCGGCCCGACAGGCTGCGGTAAAACTTTATTCGTTAAAAGCTTTCTCGCCTACCTGCCAGAGGTCTGCGACGAACGTTTCGACCGTGTCTTATTTTATTACACCGAATGGCAAGACGCGTACAGACGAGATTTTAAACCCAACGGGCCACCCATCGAGTTTCGAGAGGGCCTTCCACAGATGGCGGATTACTCGAGTGACAATGAGAAAAAAAAGTTACTCATTCTCGACGACCTCATGCGTGAATCGTCGAGCGATGTCATTTTAGATTTATTTACAAAGGGTAGTCATCACAAAAATATTAGCGTAATATTCGTTACGCAAAACGTATTTCACAAAGGTAAGGCACAGCGCGACATTAGTTTGAATACCAAGTATCTGGTATTGTTCAAAAATCCTCGCAACAGAGCACAAATACAGCACCTCGCAAGACAAATTTTTCCGGAAGATTCGGCTTTTTTGCGTGAGGCCTATCTAGACGCCACGCGTGAACCTCACTCCTATCTTTTTATCGATCTCCCTCAAGCCTGCTTAAACGAGTTTAGATTTCGAGCAAACATATTTCCCAATGCCGGGGCGCCCGTTGCTTACGTGCCCAAGTACTTTAAATCGCGGTGAATGAGGCGTGCGTTAATCAGTCGGGAAAAAACTATGGCGCCGATAGGTCGTAAAGCGATAGCCTGCGGTAAACATTTCTCGAAAAGAAACCTTGCTCTCTTGAACGCTCTTTGTCATGGGGACAAAAGACATCGTGTTGCTATAGCGCGCACAGCTGATAAAAATCTCGTCAGATGCATATGCGAGTGTGTGTTGAACGTTTTGCAGGGCGTCGTAAAACTAAGCGATTTCGATAAGGTCCAATTGCGTAAACATAAGCAAACGCTGCGTAAGCTGATCCGTACTGATGATAGAGGCAGCGGTACTTGGAAATCGAAGAAACGTGTCATTATACAAAACGGCGGATCATTTTTACCACTCTTACTCGCTCCGATCGTAGGAGCGCTTATCTCAAAAATATTTGGCTCGAAACATGGAGCGAGCTCGTAAGATGATCCTTGTGTCGGAGCCCACCGGAGACATCGCAATCTAAAGTCATGGAGGAGGAGGGGGCGAGGAATACGAATGAAAAAACTCTGCAAACACCAGGTGATCATTTTTCTCGTCTGGATGGTGAAATGTACGATGTTTTACGCTCAAAAGCAGCTAGAGACGATTACGAGAAGTGCGTAAAATATCTACAGATTTTACGTCGCTATCTTTTCTTCCGTGATAACGAGCGTAGCGCTGTACGTGAGGAGCACTCTGAAATAGACGAGGTCGAAGTGGCGCTTGCACCACTGTCCGAGGACGACATACTCGTGGGGATACCGAAAGTACACGCGCGCAAAGCGCGTCTCTTGCTTCGTCATTGGAAAGTCACTGTACCCGAGCATCTCAAGTGGGATAACTCAGGCACCATTACTATAGATGGTCGTGTAATTGCTCGGTCCAATATAACAGAGTTAATCATCGACGCATTGAAAAAAAAGAACAGTAAGGACGAGGAGGCGCCCGTTGGCCGCATTGAATTTGCAAAATTTCTCAAAACTTCCGAAACGCCGGGAAATTTAATTAATAATCCAGCAGTTTTAAAAATTGGGCAAATATTGACGGATCCTCAGCGCTCGGCCAAACGACGTCTATCCACACCAATACAGCACGAATCACCCCAGCCGTCTATACAGACTCACAGTAAAAAACAAGCGAAAAAAAAGTAGCTCACGCTTGGTTTGTAAAATAAAAAAATTACGTACGAAAAACAATACTACGACCTTGAGCATGAAGCAGGCTACGCTGGGGCGCGCAATCTTGTGCGCTTGAACGCTAAAAAGGAAAAGAAAAAAATTTACTCGTGGCTGAGCAATCAAGATGCCTACACGCTCCATCACCCGATACGAAGGCGATTTCCACGATTACGCTACAACGTGACGAACATTGACGATGTTTGGGAGGCTGATTTGCTACAGCTCACGACGATAAAAGATTACAACGACGGTTACAACTACATTCTAGTGGTGATTGACGTACTCGGTAAGTACGCATAGGTGGAACCGATAAAAGATAAGACCGCGCGCAACGTTGCCGACGCCTTCGCACGGATTATCGACCGTGCACATCCCCGACTGCCTATATGCGTGCAAACCGATCGAGGCAAAGAGTTTACCGGTTCAGCATTTCAGGCGCTCCTCCGCCAAAAAGAGATAACATTCAGAGTCGCTCGCAACCCCGACATTAAAACAGCTATGGTCAAAAGGCACAATAGAACGTTACGCGAGCGAATCTGGCGATACTTTTCTCATAGTAACACAAAGAGATACATCGATGTCGTGCAAAAGATTGTACACGCTTACAATCGCACGCTACACAGTGGTACGCGCATGAGACCTATCGATGTCACATTGTACAACGCGCCGACAGCGATCGAAAATTTAGCCAAACGCGCGAGCTACAATTATCGAAGGCGACCACCGGCGCTGCCTAAATTCAAGGTGGGCAACCTCGTGCGCATCAGTCGAACCAAGAACACCTTTGAGAGAGGATATGAAAAAAATTTTAGCGAAGAAGTGTTCAAGATAATCCGCGTTTCGACGCGTCAAAATCTCTATACATACGTGCTCGAAGATTTGAACGAAGAAATTATCGACGGTTTCTTTTATCCCGAGGAGCTCGTGTTAGTCGGTCACGAATGCCTCGCGCCCGATAAGCGTTTTAAAGTCGAACGCGTCATACGCACAGAAGGCCGGGGCGCTAAAAAGAGAGCACTCGTTAAGTGGCTCGGTTATCCTGCTAAATTTAACTCGTGGGTAAAAGCAAGCGAGCTTGAAAACATCTGAAAAAAATGGAAACGAGCGACGATTTTTATATGGTACTGCCTAGTAACAGCAGCATGACGTATTTTCCCGAAAACACAACATGCTGTTTTACGACCCAGCTGCAACGCGAGATCAAATTACACGGCGAGTGGCACGTGGGCCTCGTTGAAATTCACATACCACACAGTATCGTACATTTTCAAGATGACGAAGCGAGTTACACTTTTTACTCGGCTGAGGATAATGAGGGTCTCATCGACAAAAAACTGTGTCGTATACCCGTAGGTATTTACGATTCACTCGAACAACTAGTAGACGCTATAAACGCGGCGAATGACACATATAAGCATCAAATGCTCGAGCCACATAAAGATCGTAAGGGGTCTTACATCATAAGACGCAAGTGTGACTGATCGCAAATACACATTACGGATTTCAACGAAAAAATCATGCATGTATTCGGCTTCGACGAAGCATGTCAAAAAGGTTCCTTTACAACGCATGAAGGTTACCGCGACATTGCAGCCGCAGACCTGCCTCGCTTTCTCGAGCCTTGCTCGACCAGATGTATACCGATATATGTGAACCTTATACAGTAGGTGACACACTCCAGCTTTAAGTACGGTTGCAGTACTGTACAGCGTTTTGCACCAGTTCACTATATACCTCTTCTCTATCACAATTTTCGTAGCATCGTTATCGATATAAGAGATCAACATGGGCAACGTATATCATTCGAGTACGGCACGTTGACGGTCACGCTACACTTTAAGCGCAAACGTTAAGATGAGTCATTACGGGCGCTACTACAACGAGCAGCTAGGCGGGGGTGGAGTGAGAAATGTTTTTGCTGGTTCGACTTTTCAGAGAGGTCGCGGGGTAGGAGCCTGGTTAGGAGGCCTTTTTCGTCACATCCTGCCATACATCACGAGCGGCGCCAAGGCTGTAGGTAAAGAGACACTACGCGCAGGTATAAAGCTTGTTGACGACGTTGCCAACAGAGGTGTCAATTTCAAGGAGGCTGTAAAATCACGGGCCAAAGAATCTGGACGCAACCTCAAAAGAAAAGCTGCTGACAAAATATCGGAAATAATGAAAGGCTCGGGATATAAAACAGGCGTGAATGGCAAGCGGCGGCGCCAGTCGAGAAAGAAACACACTCGGACGCGCACGGCAGGCGGTAAGAAAAAACCCGGCATAAGAAAGCCCGCTGTGAGAACGAGCAAGAAGAAGAAGAAGAAGAAGAAGAAGAAGAGGAAAGCCCTTCGCAACATAAACGATATTTTTGGTCCAAAGTAAAAAATGGCCTTCTTGCACTCGCACTCTAACGAGTGCATGTCGAGCGAGCTCGACATTTTCACTCTTCCGGCGACACAAACGTCGATTGAGAGTAGTAGTTTTTTACACTATAAACCTGTGTCCTCGCTCAGCGACGAAGGAGACGCGCCCATAGAGTTCGTCATCCCGAGCGCAAGCGAACATTATAGAGATCTCGCGCACACCATGCTCTATGTCAAAGCTAGAATACAGCCGAATGCCGAAACCCCTGCTGAAAACTTAAAAGTTGCCCCAGTAAATAATTTACTGCATTCAATGTTTAATCAAATCGACGTTTTTCTAAATCAAAAACTCGTTTCTCCACCCAATAATGCATATCCTTACACAGCATGCATAGAGTCACTGCTCAACTACTCGCCAATCGCAAAAGAATCACACTTAACGGCCGGATTGTGGTACGATGATACGCCCGGTTTATTCGAAGCCCAGCCGCACATTCAAGGTGAAATATCTAACAAGGGTGCTCTCCATCGTCAGCATTTCACAGTCAATGGAAAAACCTTCGACATGATTGGCCATCTGCACTGCGACGTCTTTAATCAAGACAGAATGCTCATCAATGGTGTAGAAATGAGAATACGACTAGTACGAAGCAAAGATGCCTTTTGCCTAATGGACGCCTCCGAAGATGGTAAATTCGGCCTGAAAATAAAGGAAGCCACGCTCATCGTTCGATGCGTGAAGATAAATCTGGGAATTTTAATTGCACACGCCAACGCTCTCGCTAAAGCAACGGCCAAGTATCCCGTCACGAGAGTAGAAGTCAAAACTTTTACGCTTCACGCAGGTATACATGGCGATACCATCGATAATGCCATTCTTGGGCAATTGCCTAAAAGAATAATAATAGGATTTGTCGATAATAAGGCATTCAATGGCAATCGAACATTTAACCCGTTTAATTTTCAACACTTTTCAATAAGTCACCTCTGCCTCTACGTCGATGGGTCTCAAATTCCGAGCAAACCGTTACAGCCTCGCTTTGCTGCTAACGATAGTATGTTTATAGATGCATTTCAAACCCTCTACTCGGGCACATGTATACATTTCCTCAACGAGGGTCTTGGCATAAACCGTTTCAACTATTCACTGGGCTACTTTCTCACGGCTTTCGATCTCACACCCGATTTATCGGCCCACTGCGCCTCGCATTGGAATCTCGTTCGCTCGAGTAGCTTACGCATAGAGGTGGGATTTGAGTCGGCTCCAACAAGCACAATAAATTGCGTTGTTTATGCCGAGTACGTTAACGTTCTCGAAATAGACTCCACCCGCCAAATATTATCCGATTTTAGTGCCTAGTCGTTAAAAAGGTGGGGGGACGAGGACTCGAGAGGAAGCAGGCGGCGCCATCAAGCCTCACTTTTCTCTCGGCGCTCACTACGCACACACGTATAATGAATTACGTCGTGGATATACAAGGGTTTCGAGGCACTGAAAGGAAGTTTTTACCAAAGGAGGTGGCGATCATTTGCCTACAGAAACCCATTGTCGACCACTGGATTGTACAAGCACCGTGCAATTTCATCGAGCTGCCCGAAGACGTAAAAAATGCAAATTCCTACTGCGCTATCGATATTCACGGTATTAACTGGTTCGAGGGCGAAATATCACTCAGACAGCTATATCGTTATCTCTTCAATATCGCAAGAGCAGCAAGACGGATTTACGTTCGCGGCGAGGAGAAGGCCTGGTACCTGAAATCTTTACTCGGTCGAAACATATGTAATTTAGAAAAATATGACTCGCCGACGTTCGGAAAACTCACCAACATGTTTTCTGACGTGCTGGTATGTTCTACGCACGCGACTCAGAGGTTTAAAAATAAACAAGATTTTTGCGCGCTCTACAAGGCGCACCAAATAAAAAAGTGGATGCGCTCTATACTACCCGAAGAGTGGAAGCTGATCAACAAAGACCAAGTACAAAGTCAAATGTTCTACACTGCACTTCATCAGTATCAGCAGAAGAGGCGCAAAAAATTACTCCGTTTTCACCCGGGCAGCGAGCAGTCCACTGAGGAGAAGGAGGAGGAGCAGAACGACGACGGCCGCGACGAGACGGATGTGGTCCCAGAAATAGCAAGTGACAGCGACAGCAGCACATATTTCACATTTAGCGAAAACGCAAAATGAATACGAAACAAATCACGAGGGCCATTAGTGGCCTCAGAGCAAACTCGATAGGTGTATACACAGCCGATCACATCCCCAGAAGCTTGAGTCTTCCAGCCGCTGTTGTAACCAATGTCGATACCTCAGATAAGCCTGGATCCCACTGGGTGGTATTCTACATAGACAAAAATGCAAAAGGAACATATTTCGATAGCTATGGAGTCGCCCCTGTGTCACGACATCATATCGATCGACTTCGAAGAAATTGCGCAAGCTTCAAGTGGAACGAGAAGAAACTGCAGAGTGTTAATTCTAAAGTTTGCGGCGAATATTGTATTATGCTTCTTTGCTATATGTGTAGCGGTCGCACTTTACGCGCGTTTTGTAACGTCTTTTCACGTGATTCACATGTAAACGACGCACTGGCAGCAAAATTTTATGAAAATGTAAAAAGAAAAAATCACCGAAAAAGACTCCGTCGTGCGAACAATTTCCCCAGCATTATTTCCAAGGGCGCTGGCTCGTTCGTTCAAACATGTAAAGCATTTATATAAAATATGCGTGTGCGCGCGCGCGCGCGCGTGTGTGTGTGTATGTGTGTGTGTGCGTGACTTAATTTTTATTATAATATTTCTATTTAATCCTACGTCACATTCAATTTTTTAGTTTGTAATATTTCTTTTTTATCCAGAAACACATTCAATTTTTAGTTTATATTTACACTTTATGTACATTGTAAGTTTTAGAATTGTAAAAGCTGATGTGTGCGTGTATCCGTCTTTCTTAGTTTATAAGGTTTTGTATACTACGTTTGTCTTGGCCTTTTTTAGCTTATAATTTTATATTATTCATATATTTGTAAGTTTAAATGTATTTTTTTTTAATTTGATCGAACAATAAAAAAAAGTTAAACAAACATCGTATTCATTTAACGACCTTGCCCGCTAAATTTAATTCCTTACCTTTTTTATCCTGAAACGAATATGTACTATTCCATGAAGTAGCCGAAAAGCATATGCGTAACGGTTTTTTCAAGTGGTGAAAAACACAAAAGGCGCTTTCTTCTTTGAGGCTTTGAAACATAATCAGATCGAGTCACCGAAAAGCACATGCGTAACGGTTTTTTCAAGTGGTGAAAAACACTTTAGCTGTTTCCCTTTTTTCAAGTGGTGAAAAACACAGGAGGCGCTTTCTTCTTTGAGGCTTTGAAACATAAGTAGCTTGAGTCACCGAAAAGCATATGCGTCACGGATTTTCAAGCGGTGAAAAACACATTAGACGTTTCCTTTTTTCAAGTGGTGAAAAACACATGTGCCGTTTTCTTCTTCTTCTTCTTCTTCTTCTTCTTCTTCTTCTTTGAGGCTCAAAACCCTTAACGGGGAAAATTTATGCTTCTGTTTCTCAAGGGCTCCGCGAGTTTCCCAACGCTTCTCCCCACTCTCCGATACATACGCGTAAACGTTCATGATTGGGCGCTCGGATTTTACGTAACAATCGACCAGCCAATCGTAACTCGTGGTAGAAAGGAGGGGATTCGCGCTGGAGAGAGAATAAGTACGAGGCCTAGCCGCGCCACTCTCAGTCAGTCAGTCGCTCTACCTCGACAAAGTCGTGACATTTTTACCAACGTTAAGTCAGTATTTTTTAAAAATGTCTCAAACAAAGCTAGTGCCGAATTTACTGTACAATTCGACTTACGCTCTCAACTATTCGTACTCCAAGTTCGTTTACTTCGGCTTGGATTATGCTGCTGGCTATTTCCTACCCGTCATCAGGTTCGGCGGGCATACATCACCGCATAAATATATAACTCTGGATATCGACAGTTGGGAACAATTAAAAACCCATTTCAAGACCTTCGGAGAGTATCTATGGGCATCAGGCGATTTTGTAAAGCAAGGCAAATATGCAAAAATATATTTACCGCACCACGACGTCGAATTGACCACAGCCTACGGTCATAGAACCGTATCAATCACCGATAAGCCCGAAGTAACACCGCCATCGTTCACCCTTCAGTACGAACACGAGGCTCAACAGTTCGACTTCGAAGACGATAACGCCAATCAGGAGGCAGCCGCCTCCACTACCAGTGACGAACCTACTACAAAAAAGAAGAAGTCTGAAAAACCACCGAAGATTATGATGCAGTATACAACTTTCAACGGATTGAAACAGTTCCAACAGTGTATAGACTATAAATTAAAAAAGTTAGAAGAAATGTCGGGTTTTGTGAACAAGGTTTCCGATATAATGATCGATGTTATTAAAACGGAAGCAATTAGCAAAAACGACGTGCATTTACTAGACCATACATTCATCGGCGTTGTATTTAATGAACTAGAAGACAAAATGAAAGAACTCGCGCTAAATCAATTAATGTTTGCAAATTTTAGCGAGAGTTCTCTCAAAATAATGTTTTTGGAAGTATATGCCGAGTATTTAACAATTCTAGAAAAAAATGTTGTTAGTGCGTTAAAAGTTTAAAAATGTACATAAATAATTTTTTTTTATTTTATATAATAAAATATATTTTACCTTATCACACTTTTTTATTTAAGGACCCTTCCTTTATACCTACTCCTATTTACGCCCCCAACTTCTCATTGCGCTAGCACGCATATATTTATATATACAGCATTATACATAAGTCATTCGTCGAAAGACCACCGAGAAGGCAACATCATGGGGCCCCCGTTCAGCAAGCACCAGGTCAAACCAGACGACAAAGAACCTCTCATCAACAAGGTAGACAAGAAAGACTCTTGGACAAACAAAAAAAATTCTCCACCACACCATTCCTTTTCCACCAATTCCTCCTCCTTCCCAAAAAAGATGGTTATTCAAAATATAACGAATAATAAACGGTCCCTTTAAGGACAACATTTATGTTAATGAGAAAAAACTGTTCATAAAATAGGGGGTTTCACCCCGTTTAAATAAATAAATAAAAATTTATTTTTCCTCAACATGCTTTTTTTTTATTTGTAGAACCCTCCTTTACACCAACTCCCTATTCCCTCCCCACAACTTCTCATTGCGAACACACACACACACACACACACGGTCTGTATAGCGAGAGGTCTCGCACCCCATGGGTCTTTATGGCGTAGCACGTATAGCCAAAGGTCTCGTCCCCCACCACCACGAGTCAGGGCATACACGGGGGGCATGCGCAGAGCAGATAGAACGGCATGACGTCATGGAGGGAGCGATAAGTGCGTCATTGTTTACCCTAATTGGCTTGTGTTCACACACGTGCTACTGTAAACACTTGGATTAATGAACTTGTCACACTTGAAACACATACACACAGCACGCGGTCTATACAGCGAGAGGTCTTTATGGCGTAGCGCGTACAGCCAAAGGTCTCTCCCCCCACCACCACGAGTCGGGGCATATACGACGGCACGCGACGGGCAGGTATAGCGGCATAGCGTCATGGCGCGAGCGATAAGTGGGACATTATTTATGTGGGAATAATTCACTCCATTGTTTACCCTAATTAACTTGTGTTCACACTTGGGACCCATACACACCGCACACGGTCTATACTGCGAGAGGCCTCGCACCCTATGACTTTATGGTGTAGCGCAGACAGCCAAAACGCCCCCCCCCCACCACCTCGAGTCATGGCATATACAGCAACACACGTGGGCCATATATAGCGGCATGACGTCATGGCGGGCGCCATAAGTGCACCATTATTTATGGGGTAATAAATCACCCCCATTGTTTACACTAATTAGCTTGTGGCCACACTTGCTACTGTAAACACTTGAGTTAATCACCTTGTCACACTTGGGAACCCATACACACCGCACAGCGGGGTGCCACATGGCCCCTACACACCGTACCGCGGGGGATCGTCTCGCTATACCGGTCCCCTTACTACTCATCGAGTCAAGCAGACAATACCCATTATTCGTGTTCTGGCAGTTGTCGAGTATGTGTTATTATTTAATCATTTGTCAATTTGTTGTTGTAATTTATGGTTAACTGTGCGTGATAACGAATATACTGTGAATATTGAAGAATACAAAAGGCAAGAATAAAGTGCAAAGAGATTTTCGAAGTACAGAGAAAAAGTAATCAAGAGTCAAGCATGATTATCAATGAAATTTATAGATAAAAAGGACAGTGAACAAGAGCTTAACTAATATTCATTATCAGATATGTATTATTTTGTTTTTTATATTGATCCTTTTTTAAAAAAAGAGTGATCCTTTATGTTTTTTCGTGTTATGTTTCAGGATTTAGAAAACAGCTTTAACTATTCACCTGCAACACCATAAGCCAATTTTTATTTTATTTTAAAGATATTGAAGTATTGCCGTAGCTGTTTCTCATGAATTTATGAACATAACGGACCAATGAATACACGAGTTTATAGAAGATTAGACTGCAGAGGAAGTAAATTAAATCAGAATAAGAGCTTGTTTTTAGGAATGAAAAGCAAGGTTAAGGCACTAAATGTGAGATTTGTGATACAAATATCACAACTATATTTAAAATTCATACGCTTTTAACTTAAACATCCTACTAAGAAACCATGATACAATCTGAGGTAAAAAGCTAATCGGAAGGAGTAATAGCAATTAGCAATGTTATACTTATTTGTCAGCTGTACTTGAAGAGGTTGTCAAGGAGCGAAAATGTATAAAAAATAGAAATCGGATCCAAGTGTATTCGACAAAAGCGAAGATTTGAAAATTATTTTGATAAAGTGAATATTATTCATAACAACAGTGCTCTATGTAATCAGAAAATCTGTGTGAACAAATAATGTGCATAATAATTATAGTTTATATATAAATAAGAAAATTTAGTGTTGTGGAGAATAGTGAGGAGACTTTTCAACGTAGCTTATGTCAAATTAGAATATACTGCATTATTTCTGATTGTGTGATATTTTTCTATATGCTCTTGAGAAAATCAGATACTTCTGATTATTAAGTAATGGTTTAAACGTAATTATATGTATAAAAGTTTGACAAGTGTTGCAAATAGTGGAAACAAAAGGAATATTATGCATTTGTGGCATGGGATGTTATTATTGTTAAATTTCATGACTAATTACCTTGTAACGCGTGTGCATGTGTTTTCCCCTATAGCACTGAATATTTGAGGAATATTCCCTCATTATTCATTTCCCATTTTCGCAATTTTCGCTAATATTCCCTCAACGTTAATAAACATGGAAGAAACCCATAGGGAATATTCCTGCAAACTTTGATGATCGTTTTTCCATTCCTTTTCTAAAATGATCAGGTAGGCTATCTATTATTGTAATATTGCAGCAATATTCATACAAGATTAATTAATACTAGACGAATATATAATTAAGTTTCACCAATATTTCCTGGATTAAGCAGTATTGCAGCAATATTCGTACAAGATTCATCGACACGAGAGGAGCATTCAATATATTCCCCTATAACAAACAATATTGGAGCAATATTGCTTCAATGTTGCTTCGACATATTCGCCATATTCGCTAATGTTCCCTTAACGTTAATATACAGGTAACGTTAGTATTTAAGTAATTTATTTCACATAGATATGGTGTAAAATTTTAAGTCCCCACTCTCCCATTGTAAACGGGATATCAAAAACAAGGCAAGCCTTGTAATTCGGACTCTTCGAAAAGAGTCATTTTAACGGTTAAATTATACGGCTTATATACTCTCGGCCATCCAGTGTGACCGCAGAAAGCGATACCGGCGCGCCACATGGCGAATAAATAGCCGAAGCTTGCTTATCGAGAGCCATCCATCACAAGTTCCCCTTTATCACCGCTATGCGACGCGCTGACAGCGCTTTCACAGATACTGAATGACCGAAAGTATATAAGCCGTGTAATTCAACCGTTCAAATGACTCTTTACAAAGAGTCCGAATTACAATTCAAATGACTCTTTACAAAGAGTCCGAATTACAGGCTTGTCTTGTTTTTGATATCCCGTTTACAATGGGGGAATGGGGACCAAAATTTTACGCCTTATCTATGTGAAATAAATTATTTAAATACTATCTAACGTAACCTGTATAGTAACGTTAAGGGAATATTAGCGAATATGGCGAATATCTCGAAGCAACATTGAAGCAATATTGCTCCAATATTGTTTGTTATAGGGGAATATATTGAATGCTCCTCTCGTGTCGATGAATCATGTACGAATATTGCTGCAATACTGCTTAATCCAGGAAATATCGATGAAACTTAATTATATATTCGTCTAGTATTAATTAATCTTGTACGAATATTGCTGCAATATTACAATAATAGATAGCCTACCTGATCATTTTAGAAAAGGAATGGAAAAACGGTCATCAAGGTTTGCAGGAATATTCCCTATGGGTTTCTTCCATGTTTATTAACGTTGAGGGAATATTAGCGAAAATTGCGAAAATGGGAAATGAATATTGAGGGAATATTCCTCAAATATTCAGTGCTGTAGGGGTTTATGTACATGTAATATGAATCATATTATAGGTTAAAATAAATAAATTTATATAAAAAAAGGGGAAATAGTCAAAATGAAAAAGTGGAATAAGGAAGTTATAATAAAATAAATGTAAAAATAAGTTCATTATGTGACTGTATGCAGATCAAGGGCAAATTTGTTATCTTCTGAAAATAAATAAGCGATGGGTAACTAGAATTATGTAAATATCTATTAAAAATTGCTAGATTCAATTTAAATCACTCAACGTTTAATTAGTAAATAAGCTATGGCCATCTCCTAAGGTCTAGTTGCATCGTAATAGCAAAAAATGGCTTTTTTTCATAAAAAACCATCAGTTTTCAATTAAAAAAAAAAATAAGGTTCTTAATCCTTAAGAAGGAGGCAGGGGCATTTTGAACATAAAATAACCTACTTTCAGGAATTTTTGGGCAGTCGAAAGCATGATTGGACTTGTTTTTTTTCTCAATTTAAGGTTTTAAAAGAAATATTATGATACTCGCATGAAATATAAAATATTAATGATTGTTCCTTCTTTTTAGTGAGAAAATTTCCTAACTTTTCGAAAAAAAAATTTGTTAATTTCTATAAAACCTTCAAAGAGTAATTATAAATTGAAATTGCAAGAAAAATGCAAAAAATCATGAAAATTCAATTTTTAACCTCTGATATGTCCAAAACTATCGGTCCAAAAAATCTGAAAAAATTCAGAGATATCAAAAATAAGTTGTAGAACACTTTCTGAGAGTTTTAAGAAGATTCATTTTTTGACCTCTCGATTTGACAGAGAGTCGAGTCGGTTTTATATATATATATATATATATATATATATATATATATATATATATATATATATATATATATATATATGTGGCATATCATTCTATGAAAAAGTGTTACTCCTCTTATGAAAAAGTATCGCTCCTCAGCTCCTCATATGGAAAAATGTCACTTCTATGACACATTTAGCGGAAAAGTATCACTCCTATGACATATTTTGTAAAAACGTGTCACACCTATGACGCATCCTATGAAACAGTGTCACTCCTATGACACATTTTGGGAAAGTAAGGTAGAGTTGGATTATCGGCTGTTGACAAGGTAGACTCTTCTGCTGGTAGGGTTATTGACTGTTGGGTTACCCTGCCGACCGCGCTCTATCGGTTGGGTTAATAGCCTACACAGTATTCCGCTCTGTTGGTAAGTTTATGAACAGAGCGGAATACTGTGTAGGCTATTAACCCAACCGATAGAGCGCGGTCGGCAGGGTGGCCCAACAGTCAATAACCCTACCGGCAGAACAGTCTACCTTGTCAACAGCCGATAACCCAAGTCTACCTTACTTTCCCAAAATGTGTCATAGGAGTGACACTGTTTCATAGGATGCGTCATAGGTGTGCCACATTTTTACAAAATGTGTCATAGGAGTGACACTTTTCCATATGAGGAGTAACACTTTTTCATAGGAGGAGTAAAACTTTTTCATATAATGTGTCATAGGAGTGACACTTTTTCGTAGAATGCGTAATAGGAGTGACACTTTTTCATTAGAGGAATAGCGCTTTTCGCAAAATGTGTCATAGGAATGACACTTTTTCATAGGAGTAGTGACACCTTTTCATAGGAGGAGTAACATTTTTTCATAGGAGTAACACTTTTTCATAGAATGTGTCACAGGAGTGACATCTGTTCATAGGGGTAATGACGATTTTCATAGGAGGAGAAACACTTTCTCATAGGAGTGACACTTCTTCGTAGAATGTGTCATAAGAGTGACACTTTTTAATAGGAGGAGTGACACTTTTTCGTAGAATACGTCATAGGAGTGACACTTTTTCGTAGGATGTGTCATAAGAGTGACACCTTTTCTCCAAATGTGGAAGGTTTGGCACTAAAGTTTTGCATTATAAGTATTGATTCCGAAAGCGAGTTTGTTAGAAGGTGCTGATTGCCTGTTGATTCGAATAGATTACCAACCCCATATCAAACTAATAGCAATAGTAATATATATATGGGTCGTTCCTGTACTTTTTTTAAAAAGTGTGCGCGGGGGGGTCGTCGATTTTGTTGACGATTTTTTTTATGAAAGTACATATAAAAAAAATAGCTTGTGCAAAATTTCAGCCCCTTATCTCATTCCTAATTCCTGCTGGAATTTTTTTAAACCCTGATTTTGACCTGTTTTTAGCCAGTTTTCAAAAAATTCTAAAAGGCTGAAATTTTAACAAAATGAGGTCGGTGAGGTCTCATTTTTTTTGTCTTTCTTCAGATTTTAAGAAAAAAAATACACTGATATGAAATGATGATTTAGGTTTTATTGGCGATCTGTGATATGGCCATTGCATTTCATCATTTTTAGATCATCTTTAAACCTCTATATCTCGTAACTGGTTCCACATTTTTGAGCTCACTAGGTCTCATTTTTTTTGTCTCAACGAGACCTTTAATTTCTTTTTCTGAGGACCAAAATTGATTGAATAGACTTCAAGATACAGCCTTTTGAAGTTGACGTTTTTATCAAAAATCGCGAAAATCAACCGTGTTCATGGTCACAGTGTCAACCGAATTTTAATTAAAAATCATTAACAAAAGTATTTTTCATTAGAATATGATGTTATCTAACTATACTCTTTTCCTATCATAAGAAAAAGTCAAAAAATAATTTTTTGTCGAGCATTATAATATCTAATTTTTCGATACCTAAAATAATCAAAAATGGCTCTCTACTGACATGAATTCTACCATCTTATAATTATTTTTGACACGTATACGTAACATAGATACAAAGGTGGTTCCTAGACCTTTAAAATCCGTAGTCGCTGATTTTTCTAGGACCACTAGAGCCAAAGTTATAGCCGTTTTTATAAAAAAATATTTTTCAAGTGGTAAAATTAGAGCTTGTGAAATATAGGAAAAGTTTTATTTACAAGATCAACCATAAGTTTGGCATAATTGTCCTAAAAAAAGTGCTGAGGCTGCATATTTTGAAGATCTTAGGCCGTGTCTACACTATGCGAGAAGCACGTGCGATGAGCCCAAGCGATGCGAGCAAGCAATGCGTGTTGGACAAAATATTTAAAATACTTAAAATGATAAATAATATCATTTCACTACGATATTATTGACGATATTATTTATCGCTAAATATAGATCTACTAACTGATCTACTACAATTGTTCGGGATTGAAGTATCCAAAGTGCCCGCTAGATGGCAAGCGTCCGATGCGCTCCCACTATGAAAAACATCACCCAGCGGGCTTAAATAGAGTCCTGCGGCGCCTAGTCGCTACGTGCTTTATGCACATTCCTTTTACCTTACCACTTTTCATTTTACCTATACAATGCCATATTGCCTGTTTACTCGTACGCATATGCGTTCATACCTTTTTCTGCAATCAACTTTCACTTTCGAGTAGAGTTGGTTGCATAGACTCTTGAAGTCTAATTTTCCCGTTTATTTCTTCTCGCTGACAAACCCTAATAATATAAACTCACATTTACGTTCAATCGTATACAACGATATTATTTATCATTTTAAGTATTTCAAGTACTTTGTGCAAAACGTATGGCTTGTCGCATGCGCGCACCGGTTGCGCTTCTCGCATACCTAGTATAGATATGGTCTTAGATGCAGGTTTTCTATAGTTTTACGTGCGTTATACGTATAAGCTCAGGTTAAATGAAACATACATAGATAGTTTCATTTAACATGTGTTGACGTAAGTTAATAGATGACAGACATCCATTTTTCTGTGCGAGACACCCGTGAACCCGTCATCCGTTACACGACACACGGCACGGAATGTCCTTAAACAATGAGTACAAGTTACAATAAAAAATGAAATGAATATTTCTAAGTAGAATTGTGAAGGTAGTTGAGCAGAACTATTACCAAGTATATCAGTATTGGTTCGGTTGAGTTTTATAAATTGTACAATTGTGTTTTGTAAGTGTTATCTTCTCAGGAATTGAAAGAAAATGATGTGCTATATTGGTGAATTGCATGAGGATGATAAATGTCATTTAGAGCATTACACAAGAAATAAATCTCTTAATCTAATTAGTAATCTTAGTAATGAATTAAAGCTGTATTTATCATTTAGGATTAAAAATTTTGATATTAATGTAGAAAATAAATTTATTTGCGACCATCATCTTCATAAATATGATACTCGATATACAAGTAGACAAAGGAAGTGTTGCAATTGTTTTAATAATCATTCAAAATCCATTGAGAATAATTTAGTAATGATTAGTGCTGATAAATGTGATAAATTTCGTAACATTTGTAATATAAATTTAGATTCAGGTAATAAGTACTGTAAAAACTGTGAGTTCAAAATTACATCAATAATAACAAAAAATGCAGAAAAAGATGAAAACACTGGGAATGATGGTTTAAACGTAAATAATAATGAGCAGCTTTCTTCAAGTAGTCAAGTTTCTTCAAGTAGCCAAGTGTGTACATCAGAAAGTTCAGAAGATATATTATTGAGCCAAGGATTTCAACGTTTAAATAAAATGCTCGATGGATTTGATGAACCTCCTCTTAAACGAGAGAAACTTAGTGATTATCGCTTGGAAAATAAAACATCCAGTGTTTTAGAATCAATGAATACGAAATTTTGTACAACAGTTAATAAAACATTGAATCTTAATTTGCCAACTCAATGCAATCTTAAACAGCTACAAGAGGATAGTATGTCATTTCACGGAATGATTGGAAACATAATTAAGTGTTATAATGAAGAAACTAATTTTGGTAAAAAAATATCGTTATTGACATTACTTCCAAATCATTGGAAATTTGAACAAGCAAAACATTATTTCCAATGTTCACGTTATATGTTTAATAAAGCAAAAGAACTTAAAATTACTGTAGGTAAGTTAAAAAATGGGTTGTAATAAACTTTTAATATCTTGATTATAGACATAGTGTAAACATATAGAATCGATAATCCTTTATACATTAGGTTACATATATTATATTACACTTGAGAATTATTAATAGAAAATTTTAGTTTAATTTATTAAAATCTATGTAATTTTTGTTCAAGCAACTATAATGATAAAGGGTACCCCTATAAAATATTTAATTTAAAAACCTCATAATTATTTATTTATATTACTCATGTATTATTACTTAAGTATTATTATTTATGTATTACTTACGTATTGCTTACGTATTGCTTAAGTATTGTTTACGGATTAAGTAAAATAATACATGAATTGTAATTTAAACATTTAAATGAAATCCGATTTAATTAGAAAGAATCTATATTTGAGAAATCTCAATGTTCTCTCTGTTTACAAGCTGTAATCTCATATTTTTTTTTATTTTTTAACATTGAGGAACGGGAGAAAAAAATAATTTCCAAGAAATGCGATTTTTAGGCCTTACTGATATAAGGAGGGGAGATAGGTCCCCGGAAAAATCGTAGAAAATTCTTTTTTAAGTATACTTCTATGAAATCACTGTCATTTTTAGCTTTCATTAATAGTGGTATTTTGCCTATCTTAACATGGGGTACCCTTCGTTATTCATTATTAGATAAAAAATAATAAAGTAATTATTGGATTTTAAAAGAACTATTAAAATTAACAAAAAAAAAATATAAAAAATAAATTAATTCTAAACTATTTCTTTTCTTCCAATATAACAAGTCATAGTAATTAAAATAGAATAAACATTGAGCTAAATTTTATCGTCTTGATAATCGTTAAATTAAAAAAAATAATATTGTTATTATGATTTTATTTTTTGATTAAGTATACACTATTTGAAATTAATTTCAAAATATATTTTTCCAGGTGTCTTAGGAACTATTAAGCGTAAAGTGTAAAGCATTCATTCTAATGAAGTTAGAGAATCTGTAACTCAGTATTATAGAGATGAAAACAATAGTAGAATATGTAGCGGCATTAAAGATTGCATCAGTGTTAAAAATCCTATTACTAATATCACAGAGAAGTTCCAAAAAAGACTGTTGATGTATGATTTGAAGGATCTATACAACAATTGGGTGGAAGAAGAATATGAACAGTATTTTAAAGATCAGCGCAAACCAGGTTTCAGTATATTTGCTTCTTTAAGGCCAAAAGAATGTATTAGTGCTGGAGCACCTGGTACACATACAATTTGTGTATGTCCTATACACCAAAATGTCAAATTAAAATTGTCTGCCATCAACAAAAATTTAGCCTACCGAGTAATTTTAAATGATTGTGTTTGTTCAACAGATTGGAGCGATTGTATGCTACATCTTTGTGAAAACTGTCCTGGTAAAGCAGAAATTCTGAAAATATTGGAATCAAGCTCATGCGAAGATGTTTCAGAGACTGAATATCATAATTGGGTAAATAATGCTGAATCACAATCTAATAATAGAGTCAGTCTTATTATGGTAAAAGAACCTACAAGAAATTTTATTATAAATTTAGCCAATGACTTATGGGAGTTAACAAAGCATCATTATGTGACTGAAATGCAAAAATGTTATTTAAAACATTGCAAAACAATTATTACTCCAGATACATGTATTATACTTCAAGATTTTGCTGAAAATTTCTTATTTGATTGTCAAGACTCGATCCAAGCATTTTATTTTAATAATACACAAGCAACTGTACACCCGTCTGTAGTGTATTATAAAGAAGACAATAACGATAAATTACAAACCTTATCTGTATGTGTTATTAGTGATTGTTTAAAACATGATGCTTGTGCAGTTAACACTTTTCAAGGGCAACTCATTGCACTTTTAAAACGAGATTTTCCGTTTATTGAGAATGTACATTATATGTCAGATGGAGCACCTATCCAATACAAAAACAAGTAAGAGTACTTTTATTGTAGTATATTAATACGTATTATATGAACAAAATAGACATTTAGATTTTTGTTCATTAAATGACCTGAAAAAATTTAATTTTAATTATTAAGAATATGTCAAATTAATATTCTGAAAGTATATTTAATTTGTGTGAAAAACTATTTTGAGACCCAGAACATCAAAATCCATAAAGATCCTGGACCTGCAGGTTACACCCGAGTTAAAATTTTACATTATGTAGAAAACAGCTTTAAAGATAAAATTACTAAAACAGTTCTTTATTATTTCTGTATATCAAATTTAAAAAAAGCAACAACTTCTACGATGCAAGTTCAAATAATTTGTATTATTATGTACACAATATTAAACAGATTTATTTTATTTTTTATAATTTTTACCTTCAAGATAGTATTTATTTACTGTAGGAACAATTTCATTAATATCTGCCATCATGAGGAGGATTTTGGCTTAAAAGTTAAGTCGCACAACTTTTTTTCTACTAGCCATGGGAAAAGTCCGTGTGATGGATGTGGAGCAGTGGTTAAACGAACAGTACGCAGGGCATCCTTACAAAGAACATCAGAAAAACCAATTTTAAATCCAAAAGACATGTATGATTACGTTAGTGAAAATATTGATGGAATAAGGTAAAAATAATATAATTTAGATTTTTTGACTATATTACGAGGGTTGTTCAAAAAGTAAGTTTCCCTGCTCCGGGAAAAAAGCAAAACACAATTTTTAGGTTAAAGTAACATATGTATTTATTGTTTGACTTATAAACTATTTTTCTACATAGTCCCCTTGGACTTGAATACATTTTTTATATCTGTTCTCAAGCTTTGACAAACCTTGTTTATAAAAATCCGTGCCCTGTTTTTTAAAGAATAATTTAACGATGTCTTTCACTTCATCATTTGAATTGAAGTGATGGCCACCCAAACTTTCCTTTAATTTAGGAAAAAGAAAAAAGTCACTTGGTGCGAGATCTGGAGAGTAGGGTGGGTGATCAAACATTTCCCATTTGAATTTTTCCAGTAAGGTTTGTGTTTTTTTTGCTGAATGAGGCCGTGCATTGTCGTGAAAAAGCAACACTTTTCTCGATAATTTTCCAGGACGCTTTCGTTTAACGGCACTTTTAAGTTTATTTAGCACTTCACAGTAACGATCTGCATTTATCGTGGTACCGGATATGCACTAATTCAGTGTGAATTTCGTTGCCATTAAGCCCTTTTGCAGTTAAAAAGCGAATAACTGCACGCAACTCACGGGTGGGCACGTTTTTCACAGGTAGCTCCATGGTTTCCGAGCCGGTACTGATGAAAAAAATTTTTTCGGCAGCTAAGACCGGTTCCGCTCTCATCGGTATATCCTAAACTAAAACTATGTTCGGTCCCAGCTCGCTAGATGGCGCTGGGGCAAAACGGCAGACTAGGGAAACTTACTTTTTGAACACCCCTCGTATTTGATTATGTATTTGAATAATAAATCATTATGTGTTATAAAAATATAGAATATTTGGTTTTTAGATCTATTTGGGTGAGTCAAAAAACAATTGAGAAAAGGCGTAAAGTACTAGAATGCCGTTTTAAATTGACCCGAACTATACAGAATACAAGAAAATATCACTGCTTTATACCCATTGATGATTCAACATTAAAAGCAAAACTTACTTCGTTTGATAATGATTATAAAATAGTTAAAATAAAATAAATATTACAAAAAAAATTTTACTTAAATTCTTATTTTCAACTTTAATTATCTATAAAGTCTGCATAGGTAATTTAATCAACCTAGTCATTACTATCGCTTGCTCCCGTCGCATGCGCGCATGGCTTGCTCGCATCGCTTGGGCTCATCGCACGTGCTTCTCGCATAGTGTAAACACGGCCTAAGATCTTCAAAATATGCAGCCTCAGCACTTTTTTTAGGACAATTATGCCAAACTTATGGTTGATCTTGTAAATAAAACTTTTCCTATATTTCACAAGCTCTAATTTTACCACTTGAAAAATATTTTTTTATAAAAACGGCTATAACTTTGGCTCTAGTGGTCCTAGAAAAATCAGCGACTACGGATTTTAAAGGTCTAGGAACCACCTTTGTATCTATGTTACGTATACGTGTCAAAAATAATTATAAGATGGTAGAATTCATGTCAGTAGAGAGCCATTTTTGATTATTTTAGGTATCGAAAAATTAGATATTATAATGCTCGACAAAAAATTATTTTTTGACTTTTTCTTATGATAGGAAAAGAGTATAGTTAGATAACATCATATTCTAATGAAAAATACTTTTGTTAATGATTTTTAATTAAAATTCGGTTGACACTGTGACCATGAACACGGTTGATTTTCGCGATTTTTGATAAAAACGTCAACTTCAAAAGGCTGTATCTTGAAGTCTATTCAATCAATTTTGGTCCTCAGAAAAAGAAATTAAAGGTCTCGTTGAGACAAAAAAAATGAGACCTAGTGAGCTCAAAAATATGGAACCAGTTACGAGATATAGAGGTTTAAAGATGATCTAAAAATGATGAAATGCAATGGCCATATCACAGATCGCCAATAAAACCTAAATCATCATTTCATATCAGTGTATTTTTTTTCTTAAAATCTGAAGAAAGACAAAAAAAATGAGACCTCACCGACCTCATTTTGTTAAAATTTCAGCCTTTTAGAATTTTTTGAAAACTGGCTAAAAACAGGTCAAAATCAGGGTTTAAAAAAATTCCAGCAGGAATTAGGAATGAGATAAGGGGCTGAAATTTTGCACAAGCTATTTTTTTTATATGTACTTTCATAAAAAAAATCGTCAACAAAATCGACGACCCCCCCGCGCACACTTTTTAAAAAAAGTACAGGAACGACCCATATATATATGTTGTAAGGGGGGGTCCAAAGTTTAGACGACTCACTTGAAAATTGAAGTCAACTATAGACGTGCTCGGTTTCGATATAAGCTGCTACAGATTGTGCAAAATTTCGAAATTCTAAATTACGAAAATCATATTTTCGAATGTAACAATTCACCTACTGTCTAAAACATCGAATTTCATTAATAGAATTATAATACGGATACAATAAACATATTTCGAAATAAATCATTAGAAACAAGTTATATTTGCTTTGAAATCGTCTTGATGAAATTCGATGTTTTGGACAGTAGGTGAATTGTTAGATTCCAAAATATGATTTTCGTAATTTAGAATTTCGAAATTTTGCACAATCTGTAGTAGCTTATATTGAAACCGAGGACGTCTATAGTTGACTTCAATTTTCAAGTGAGTCGTCTAAACTTTGGACCCCCCCCATAAACATCTCAGATTTTGTAATATGTGTGCCGCAAATGTATTTGACTATAAATAACAGCTGAAGCTTTAATATATGTTTAGTTCGAGCTGAACTCTGAAAGCATAAACATGGTATATCCTCAGCGAGAAGCGGATAGTCTTCGTATATTCAAAGATGCTATCAAGCAAAAATGTATGTCTTTGAAGAACAGCATCGATAATTCTCTTGATAATGTGAGAAATGATGTCTCTTATTTAAGGATGACGGCAGATCTAGATAGTACTGACAGTGTTCCATGTACCAGTGCTGTTGGCGCTGATAAGAAAATGGTTTCACTTCTCAAGAAATATTTATCCAAGCTCAAACGTACTTCAAAGAGGTATCTTGATAATGTATATGGTGTTTACAAAAAAGAAAATATTCTTATGATTGGTAATTCGCCAATAGAGTTTGAAGGTAACATCGTGAAAGTATGTGGTACAACTTTTCAACTGACTGAGGGCTTATTACAGTTGCTATTTAAAAAAAATCCTAATGGAAATCGCATTAATTCAGCTGATTTGAAAAATTATAGAATGATCATAGTACATTCGAGTGCTCATAAAAAGCTATACTCCGCAAATGAGTCGATTCGGAAACTAAAGAGTAACAAATTTTATAATTTTATTTCACCAATGTTCGAACAATCGTCAAGAGTATTTCGAGGATTGAAAGATGCCCTTTCTGAAATTAAAAATGTTAGTAATGTAATGGGAGAGCAATATAAGTCGGCCGAGAGAAAAGAATCTGCAGTGGTAGCCAAATTGAAGGTCAATCCTCTAAATCTCATAACTGTCGATCAAGAAAATTCACAAATTGACTCTTATTTTCTAGGGCAAACTGCCAATAACGTGGATAACTATTACAAAGTTTATCATTTTAATAAAGGTGGATCTGATTTCTCAACCGATAAAAATTTATCGAGAAATCTTTGGAAAGAAAAAGATGCCAAATATAAAATAAAAAGTAGGGACTTGATTGATTGGAGATGTAAATGGAAAAAAAGGCTGGTGGTGACTGTTTGTACCAATCACAATGGAGCCTGAAAAGCTGTGTGTGCACTTCACAACGTCAAGCTGATGAAAAATTTTTACTTCAAATACATACATATGGATTATGAATAAACTCTATTAATAAATGATGGAGTGGTAATGTACCTCACAGGTAATGGTTGGGGCTCTTATTATTAAAAAAAATTTACCGTTCGGTGCTCCACGAATTCCCGCCGGAATGGCGAAAATTTTTTCCAGCCTCTTAAATTTCCTGCCCTTTCAAATTGCCCGCCATTTTTAAATTTCCCACCATTTTGTATTTCCTACTCTGTCGTTAAAGTAGATTTCTACCTTATCGGTCATTGATAATGATATCATGGTGGGTAGAGCGATCGGTGTAGAGTGCTAGTATGTATAGTTTATGTAGTACACATAGTATATGCAGTATACATAATATATGTAGTACACATAGTATATGCAGTATACATAGTATATGTAGTACACATAGTATATGCAGTATACACAGTATATGTAGTATACATAGTATATGTAGTTCACATAGTATATAATGCATTCTTTGTATGTAAAGGTTAATGTATTGTGATTCTTACAATTGCCGATGGAGGTAATCAGCTCTGTCAGTAAGGTAGAAATGCTCTAGGGTTCGTATATAATATAGTGAGCTGAGACGTGAAGAAACTTGTCTAAATTTCCAAGAATTTCGAACCTCTCCTGTATAGTGATGGTGGCGCTCGACCAATCAGAGAGCTCCATGCCATTTTTCCCAGAATACTATGCAGGTTTGAACTTGCTTCAGCGAGCTCCGTCTCAACCTGTCCAAAACGTCTTTCAAGAATTCTGTGAAGGTTTGAAGATGCAAATCCCATTGAGCGGTGGTGGAATATAGTATGCACGCTTCGTGTGTTATCTATATATGAATTGGGAGTAGATGCTTGTGTCCCTAACATTATATGAATCAAAACTCAAGCGCTTATGCTCCTCTTGTTGAACAGGAGAAAAGAGAGGAGAAAAAATGAAAAAAATGAAAAAAAAATAAAAACATTAATTAATTAATGAATTTTTTAACAAACCACCACCCACCCTCACACGATGTGTGAGTATAGGTAGTGGTTGTTGATGGTTTACACAACCTGACTTATAGCCGGCACTGCACCTACTCAGCAGTGGGTAGCGCGACGACTCCAGCTCGCCGCCTAGTGGAGCGCGCAGTATATATAGTGCATGTCGTGTATGTCATCTAACAAGTATCAACAATATTGGTGAGATTGGAGCTATCTCATACGGCTCTGTTTGTCAAGTTGGATAGCCTATCTGATGTTGCATACTGCTCTGTCGGAAAGGTAGAGATGCGTGATCCATCTACAGATGGCGCTATGAAAGAGTCGGTATCAATGGAAACATAACCTCAAAATGACAACATAACCCCAAACGTACACCAATTTTCAGAAGTTATGCTACTATAAAGAGAAAAATCGAACGGCGAAATGGATAAAATTTTATGAGTTATGATATGACTATTAGAAAAAAAAGTGGAAAAAATGAAAAAAATGAAAAAAATGAAAAAAAGAAAAAAAAGGAAAAAAATAAAAAACTAAAAAAATTAAAAAATAATAATTAATTAATTAATTATTTAACAAAATACCAACTGCCCTTACACGATCTGGCGAAATTCAAATTTTTTAAATTGGGTTAACAGCTTATATAGTATTCTGCTCTGTTGGTAAGGTATTTCGGTTATCGACTGTTGACAAGGTAGACTGCTCTGCTGGTAGGGTAGGGTTGGACCATCCTGCTGACAGCGCTGGGGTTAACAGTCTATATAGTATTCTGCTCTGTTGGTAAGGTAGATTTGGGTTATCGACTGCGGGTAATGTTGGGTTATCAACCACCCTGCAATTACCGACCTTCGGCAAGGTAGCACTCTACCTTACCGACCGAGCACATAGGGTAAGTGGGCCCGGAGTAATGTAGCTCACCTTCTCTACGATTTGAAAAAAATGGTTAGAAAAATTTGATCATCAAATATCTCTGAAATTTATAGACCAATCATTTTACCCAAAGAAGTCGTCCGAGAACTATCCAAAATCTACCTCTACATAATATACTGAAATTTAATTTATTAAAGTGTTTGGCTCTCAATTTATTTGTAAACACCCACAGCATGTCCTCATTAAAAATTATGGCATTCTCAAACAATACCTAAGGATTAACTAGTGATGTTTTTAATGACTTCTTTAAATAGTAAGAAATCTTATCTTACTTCAACTGCATTAATAATACATTAAAAAAATTAACTTTAAAGTATGAAAAATAGAAAAATAAAAAGTCAAAAATGGGAAAATAAACGGAAAAGAAACGGAACTCTTATTTGAAAATAAAAAGAAATAAATTTTACAACTGTATAATAAAAAGGAGAATGAACTCAATTCGTTAAAAAATGGTCTAATAAATCCTTAAAGATAGGTTATTTCAAGTTGTTTTTAACATTTCCAACTTGAAACATTATCAAAATCAAACTGTTATGTGTTATTCGATGCTCCATATTATATTAATATATATTCGAAGGACCGGTGGATGTATGGTCACGTGACTTAATTATCCACAAAAGTGTAAAATTGATTGAGTTTATCCAGCAAAGTATATCAAGGAGCGTGGGAGCGCTCCGAAGGCACGTATAGAAGAAGCTTAAAGGAGCGACCCGTGATACATATACATCGAAATGGGTGTACGAAAAATTCAATGCGCTTTTACGTATATTGCATAAGTTTTTACTATATAACATCCCTCTTAATCGAAAGCCATTTCATTGCTCTACTCAAATCAAAAGATTTTATTTAAAAAGATTATCTCGTTCAAAAAATATAGAGCTGAATTTTTTTATGTGCTGTTTCCTTTCCGAACTTTTCTTCTCGTTATTCCGATATCCGGTTTGCAGCTCTTACGATACTTCCGGTTGTCGTCTATTTTACGCTTGTATATCTATATAGATTTATATATATAGTATATATACACAACCGTATTCGGGCCGTATTTGGTCGACGCCTAACCTTACATATAACATGTCAGTATTTTTATATACAAATCTTATCATTTAGTGAGTTAGTTAATAATAATATATTTCAAAGATCTCAAGAAGTCAACTAATTATGAGAAGAATTATGTGTATCAATCAACGGGGAAAATAACTTTTTTAGTTAGATAAGTACTTATTATATATATACATACAGATACATATACAAATTATTTCATTTTGGATTTGATTGGAAAAATATAACCTATATAAGCAGCTGTGAATATCAATGGGCAATAGCAATATATTATAATGAGATAAGTAGCAAACTTTTATTATAAAGTTATAAATCAATAAAGTTTATAATAAGTATTGTTACTTTCTAAAATCTTGTTTTTATTTTTACAGAGTATATCAGAAAATGTAAGGATTATTACCAAGTAAATCGATCACTGTTAAAAAAATAGTTTTTAACAAAGAAGAGTTCATTAATTATTATTAATTATTCAAATTCATTGAAAAAGTAGAGTAGGCTAACCGAATCTTCTGTATGTCCATGAGTCTCAGGAAATTTTCAAATCTTCAAGTGCATTGGAAAATAACCTATGTAAGCAGCTGTGAATATCAATGGACAATAGCAATATATTATAAACAGATAAGTAGCAAACTTTTATTATAAAGTTATAAATCAATAAAGTTTATAATAAGTATTGTTACTTTGTGAAATCTTGTTTTTATTTTTACAGAGTTTATCAGAAAATATAAGGATATTACCAAGTAAATAGATCACTGTTAAAAAATAGTTTTTAACAAAGAAGAATTCATTAATTATTATCTTACAGATATTATACCAGAAGATTTTTTTCGAGTCATTTTGGAAATATGGAGATATATGTAATATAGCCAATAATGTTGAGTTCTAATTGTATACTGTCTGAAAAATCTAATTTTGAATTAGCAAAAATGAACGAGTGCCCTCATGAGCCTGGTGGTTATTTTATTATTAATGGACAAGAAAAAGTTATTTTAATACAAGAACGGACGCTTAGGAATAGAATAATTTATATTAAAGAAGATAGTAAGAATATAGTACTACTCAAGAAAGAAAAACCAAACCAATATTATTATGGAAGAGCAGTCAAATACTATTTACGACACAATATTTTTCAAGATGTATCTATATATTCTCAACATGAAAATTTTTCATATGAGATATGATTTTAGAAGAATATTAAAAATTTGTCTAAATATTTGACAGGGCAAATAGAGTACGTGGATGTCAATAAAGAAAATTACAATTTCATTGCTTTCAATGAATCACACATAAAACAAACAACAACTAAGATGTTTATTTAGACAGTATTGTACTCAAAGTATGAAAGAAGTATTATGTTTTGAAGTAAGTTTTTCAAAATAAGAAAAAAAAATTGTGATTTTCATAGATTGTCTATCTAGTTGAAAATTATATTGATAATAAAAATTTTGTGATTATTAGAAAATGACATCTAATCAGTGTTTTGTGTAATAAATAAAATAAAATACCAATATGAGGTGTTGCATGAAGTGCATATATAATTAAATTTTATTGATAACAAATAACATAGTGATTAAAAAATGGCATCTAATCAGTGTTTTGCGTAATATAAAAAAATAAAATACCGATAAAATGTGTTGCATGAAGTGTTACATCAAATTTTAAAACTTCTACTTAAGGACGCTCTTGCATGAAAATTTGCAAACTGGGATATAGCATTTTCAATAGTTCAAGATGTACCGAATCTTGTAGTATGTTTATTTTACTCTATAACCGTGGAAAATTTTGATAAATTAACGTTTGAAATTATCAGTTTTTACATGTACCCTTATGGGACGGCGGGAAAAAATAGGTTAAATCGAGTATTTCTGAAAAGGGATCAAATTTTTGACCCGTAAAAAACATATGGCTTTAAAGATTGAGGCTTCCCCTTTCAAACCACACCTTGTAAATTGTAAGTAGCCGTGGGAAATTTCGAGATATTTTCTTTAATTCATGATTATGAACACAAATAGCAGACTACCTCCACGAGAACGAGAGAGACAGAAAGATGTGCATGGTATAGTTTGTGCTCTCGCTGAGCGCACAAACTGTATTGTCGTGCAAGAGCGTCCTTAAAATCAGTTTGAAATGTTTTGAAAATAGCTCAAGTATGTATTAATAAGTAACTACGTGTTATGAGGTTCATAAACTTCATAATATTGCTGAGTGATACCCGATGTTATAAATATACAATATAATTTTCAGTGTTTTGTGTAATAATAAATAAAATATAGTATGACGTGTTACATGAAGTGTTTATAATCAAATTTTAAAACTTCTATTAAAAATCAGTTTCAAATGTTTTGAGAATAGAACAAGTGTGTATTGAATAATTATGTGTTATGAGGCTCATAATCTTCATAATAAGTTTTTGCATAGAAGAAAATATTGCTGAGTGACATATGAGGTTATAAATATACAATATAATTTATGATGCCGATTTGAAATATTGGTCTAAAAAGCATCTGTCATCTTCAAAAAACTTAGTCGATATTAGTGCTGTACTGTTGTACATATTTATTCAAGTGCCAATAAAAAGATTATATCTAATGAACATGGGAATACTGAAAAAAGTAAAAATGATATGTTATTGTGAAAATTTCAACGAATAAAAGTGCTCAGTTAATCTAATATATGATTTCTCACCATGGGAGACGTCAAAATGTTTCAGAGTTCTTAGTAAATATTTTTCTAGACAAGATTCAGATAATAATTTCAAAAAGTTTTATCTATACAAGAATGTCAAGAAAGCTTTTATTCTCAGTGATTCTTAGTTCACAAACTGGTTGCATTTTTAATTTTACAAGATTATGTGTGGCAATGATGGGTTATTAATTTAAGTAGTTTCAATAATAATTTCAAGAAATTTCTTATATGCCTTTTATATCTCTACTATAAAAGAATATCGAGAAAGCTTTTTTTCTTCCATTTTACAAGTCGTGTAGCAATGATGGATTATTAATACAAGTGGTCTAATCTAATCTACTAAAATCTGTGTAAATCCACCCGGATCCAGCTAGATTTCCCATGTGACATGGATCCAACTGGGTTTCCTAGCTGGATATTTTTGACCGGGTTCTAGTGATAATTTCAACAAATCCAAATGTTGAGAATAATATAATTAATTATTGGCTCATGGTGAGGCACGCCAAATGTTTCAGAGGAGTCGTGTATTCTGTAAATATTACAGTACATATATAAAATTTAAGAAAATAACAAATAGATACTTTGTGTGATTATTTCATTTTCAGATTCTCAGTCTTTGGTGAATATATTACGAAGTACAAATTAAGTAAACATTCCAGCTTTAATAAATAAAAAGAAATTTCTTATATGCCTTTTATGTTTTTAATTAACAATATATAAAGAAAAATTAACAGATAAATTTATTGTATTGCGTAACCGTAACAGTTTTGACTTTAGAAAATAAAATGTCAATTATATCATAGTGAGATTTAGACGATGGTTGATGATGATAGCTTTCTAGTAGAAGTAAAGGATCCATAATGTTTTTATGCACAATAGTATAACTTTTGCTTCCTTTAAAAGTTGATTTAAATCTGTACACTAAATGTTTTTTTGTATATATGAGTTAATATGGACTTACTTTTTCCTTAGTATCGTTCTCTACTATTTTAAGTAGAAAGTTCCCAATAAAAGTTCAAGTACTAAAACTTTAATTCAACTGTCACTGCACACTTGTATTAGACTTTTAATAACTTTTCTAATCTACCCCAAGTGGAAATAAACTTTGTGCCAAAATGTGCTGAAATGTGCCAATTATCATACTATACCGTGCCACACCATGCCAAACTATAGGAAATTGAAACTTTTTGCACGCTTATGGCACAGTTTGGCATAGTTAGGCATAGTTTGGTACAGCATTGGCACAGTTTGGAATTGGCAATTTTACTTTTTCAATTTTTTGTGCATTATGGCACAGCTTGACACGATATTGGTACAGTTTGACACTATGTTGGCACAGTTTGACACGACATTAGCACAGCTTGATACACAATATCGGCACACTTTGGCACGATAATGGCACAGTTTGACATTATATTGGCATAGTTATGACATAGACTGGCACAGCTTGATAAATTTGTTACTCAATTTTCGTGTATTATAGCGAAATATTTTGTCAAACTGTGTCACACTGTGCCAATATTGTACCAAACTGTGCCGAGAATGTGCAAAAAATTTGCAAAAAATTTGATTAATTTTGATTATGACAAACTGTGCCCATATTGTGCCATACTGCGCCAATATTGTGCCAAACTGTGCCATAATCGTGCAAACAGTCTCAATTGCCTATGGTTTGGCACGGTTTATCCCAATATTGGCATAGCTTTGACACAGTTTTGGCAGGGTGTGGCACGATATTGGCACATTTTGACACATTTTGCCACAAAATTTATTTCCACTGGGGACCTTCATATCTTATACAATATATAAATGTTTTCGTATCATCTATTTTGTATTTAAAGTAAAATAACTGTTTGTTTATATAAAAAAATCTACTAATGTTATAAATAAAAAATAATTGCGAAGCTACAAAAATAATTAATGATATTATCATATAGCAGTCTTATAGTAGAACTATTTTAAGGCTTTAATAATCAATTTCTAGTACCAAAAAATGAAAATACTTATAATAACCTCTGAAAAAAATTATAAAAATATGAACTAAAAGCTTCGTTTTAAGATCTACTTTGTTCAAAAAAATATCGATCCCTTTAGTATTTATGTAATTTGTCTTCTTAATAATAATCTTTGAAAGTATAAAATAAGGTATGTATATAAATTTTTCCTGTAAACTGAAAACATAAAAAGAATGATATTTTCATATGACTTTACAATAATTAATAGTATTATTAAATTATCATCATACCTAAGAATATACACGTTTGATTATATTATTTCAAAAAATGTTACTAATGTAATCATTTTATCGAGCTCCTTGAAGAAACATTCAAATTTAAAACTTTTGTGAATAACAATACTATAATTTACTAATGATATTAAAAATATACTATACTATAATAAACCCTTATAATGTTATCACACTATGTAATTATTATTTTCTCTTAAAAAGTTGTGAAATATATCTAAAAAACATTTTACAAAAGTTTAAACTAACAAGGAGAGGGTTTCAGCTGCGGGAAACTGATTTTAGCGGGCATTGAAGAGTCGATTTCTGGTACCTAAAACTGAAGCCTAGTGCTCACATTTCCGTCAAATCGGCCCTTTTTCTTTAGATATGGTCAATTTAATCTCAGAAAATATCGTCTATTTCGTCAAAAAATTATGTCTCTTCTATTGATTGTCACATTGCAAGTATTTAAGATACGAAAACAAGGAAGAAAAATTATAAAAGCAGACAGTAAAAGCTAAAATTTAAGCCCTGATTCATTAAAAAATATTGATTTTTTTCGTCAAAAAATGATGTCTCTTCTATTGATTATCACATTGCAAGTATTTAAGATACGAAAACGAGGAAGAAAAATTATAAAAGGAGACAGTAAAAGCTAAAATTTAAGCCCTGATTGATTAAAAAATATTGATTTTTCAGGAAGTTACAAACAATCAAAGATAGGGTACAAAAATGGTTAAAAATTTGTCTTCATTTCGACCGATTAAATGGATCGTATTTTTAACCTTTTTCGTACCTTATCTTTGATTGCTTGTAACGTCCTGAAAAATCAATATTTTTTAATAAATCAGGGCTTAAATTTTAGCTGTTACTGTCTACTTTTATAATTTTTCTTCCTCGTTTTCGTATCTTAAATATTTGCAATGTGTCAGTCAATAGAAGAGACATCATATTTTAACGAAATAAACGATATTTGAGATTAAATTGCTCATATCTCAAAAAAAGAGCCCATATGACGAAAATGTGAGCACTGGGCTTCATTTTTAGGTACCAGAAATCGACTTTCCAATGTCCGCTAAAATTCGTTTCCCGCAGCTGAAACCCTCTCCTTGTAAGACAAGTATTAGTCTCTCCCGCCCTCCCTCCCTTTATCACTCACTCTCTCTCTCTCTCTCTCTCTCTCTCTCTCTCTCTCTCTCTCTCTTTCCCTCCCCTCTCTCTCCATCTCTCTCAACATCCGTGAAACTGAGTACCAAAAACTTTAATGAGAGCTTAAATATTTTTTAAAACAATTAACACGTTTTTTAAAAGCTATTTTTAAGTACGTTAAATCCCAACAACACAATTTGTCTAGTCCTTTTATTTCTTTTAGTCTCATCTATTCAATAAGGAATCTCTACAAATGGTAATAATTTTTTTTAATAACTCTATAAACTCTCTCCCTCCTTCTCTTTCCCACCCCACTCTCTCTCTCCCTCCCACCCTCTCTCTCAACATCCGTCAACCTCAGTACCAAAAACTTTAATGAGAGCTTAAATATTTTTTTTAAAACAATCAACACGTTCTTTAAAAGCTAATTTTTTAAGTACGTGCTATAACAACATAATTTGTTTAGTCGTTTTAATTCTTCTACTCTCTTCTATTCAATAAGCACTCTTTACAAATGGTAATAATTTTTTTCATGACGTACAAATAATGATATTGCTAATATAAAACTTTCTACGAAAGTATAAAATAAGGCAAGTATAGACGTTTTTTCTGGATAATCTATAAAAAACAACACAATTTTTCTAGTGCTTTTATTTCTTCGAATCTCATCTATTCAATAAGCACTCTCTACAAATGGTAATAATTTTTTTCATGACTGTACAAATAATCTATAACATAATAATATTTATGATTTTGTAAAAGAAATCAAATAAATACGAATGAAAAAGTCTTTTAATTCTTTGAGTCATTGTATGCTGAACAAATTATATGTAAGTATATTCAAATTGTTCACTGCAAATCAAACAAACGAAAGTTGTGAAATCAATTATTCATAGCTGCCGAGGGAGAACAGTACATGCGTAGGTTTGCTGTTCACGGCCGCAAGTGTAAACGACCTTGTGAATCTTGCTTTGTTACACCTCCATGTAGGAGTGACGGTGTAGAAATGATAGAGTGCGCAGAGTGCGGACGTAAATTTTTCGGGCATGGCTGTGTTGTTAATCACAAGCGCGCGAATTCGTACAAAAAAAATAATCGCAAAGTGTGCGACGTCGTGCGGCTATGCGAAAATTGTTTGAAAATAGTACGCAGCACAGTCAACACGAGTGTGGTATTAGTTATTGTAAACAATGTTCGAAGCGGCAGCCATTCAATCATGCATGTTTCATGCAACCAATTGGTGGTGGTGGTGGCGGTGGGAACTTGAAAGCGGAAAAAAAATTTTTATACATTTTTTACGATTTTGAGACCCGTCAGGATACGCCGTATGGAGAAAACGCCGGAATTCACGTGCCGAATCTCTGTGTCGCGCATCAGGTTTGCACGGATTGCATAGACGTGGACGACCTTAAAATCATTTGTAGCAAATGTGGCGTGCGCGAGTTCATTTTCACAGACGATCCGATAAAACAACTCTTGAGCTTGTGTATTCGGGAAAGCACTGAATTTTCCGAAATTGTATGCATCGCGCACAATGCCAAGGCTTTTGATGCTCAATTCATTTTAAAAGAATTGGCCGAAAACTCTGAGCGCACAGCCCCCAGCGTCATTTTGAACGGTCAAAATATTACAATGTTGAAGTACGGACGAACCAAGTTTATCGACAGCATCAACTATTTTCAAATGAAATTGAGTGCTCTACCTACTACCTTCGGTTTGCCCGAAAGTAGTAAGAAGGGTTATTTTCCACATCTGTTTAACACCCTCGAGAACCAGCGGTACGTTGGGCCTCTACCAGCGCTAGAGTTTTATTGCCCTGACACTATGTCGCCAGCTGAGCGGGTCGTTTTTCTCGAGTGGCATGAAAATACAAGTCCTGGCTATATATTCGACTTTCAAAAAGAGATAGTCGAATATTGCCAGATGGACGTGGAAATACTGAGGCGCGCGTGAATACAATTTCGAAAAATTTTTCTCGAGGTAGGCGAAACGGACCCATTCGTATCAGCGTGTACAATCGCATCGGCGTATTGGTACGTTTTTCGTAAACATTTTTTAGTTCCGAATACTATAGGAATAATTCCACCGAACGGTTATAGGCGCGCTGACAAACACTCGCAAAAATTAATAGAGTGGCTGCTGTATTGCGAGCGCGATATCGGTCGGGAGATCGTACATGCAGGGAGGACGTGTGATTTTGCCCGAGGGATTTTTAGTGGACGGTTACCTACCTGCTTTCCCTCCCGGAGAGGGCGAAGCAGCTAAGGGAATCGTTTTTGAATTTCAAGGTTGTTACGTGAGCAGTTGCCCGCGTTGTTTTACGAACAACCGAGAATCGGTAAAAAATAAGTTTAATCAAACGTATGCACAGGCGTACGAAAGTGTACAGGTAAAAGTCGGTCGAATGAGGAGTCTCGGCTACAAAGTGCGCGAGATGTGGGAGTGTGAATTCGATGGGATAAAAAGGCAACAGCCCGAGTGCGTACGGTATCTGGATACTCACCCGATAATGAGTAGAATAACGCTCAATCCGCGGGATGCGTTTTTCGGTGAGAGAACTGAAAATATAGTCACCTCATGCACTGTAGAGCCGGGTGAAGAGATCAAATATACTGATATTTGCTCTGTTTACCCGTATATATGTAAGCGAGGCCGTTTTTCTATCGGTCACCCGCACATTTACATAGGCTCGGAATGCGCCGTGTTAACGGATGGCCAGAATAACAATCTCGCGCGCGTCGAAAGGCTCGTCAAATGCAAAATTTTGCCACCGCGAAATTTATTATTGCCCGTATTACCGGTAAAAATGCACGGGCGCCTTATTTTTGGTTTCTGTCGTTGCTGTTGTGAGGAAATGCGTCAGGACGACTGCAACCACGAACAAGTCGCCGAGCGTGAGTTTAGCGGGACATGGGTAGTGCACGAATTACAGAAAGCAATCGAATTGGGCTACAGCGTGACTGAGATATTTGTCATATGGCAATATAAGAGCACGCAGTATGACCAGTGCAGCGGCGAGGGTGGGTTGTCTGCCGCGTACGTAAATACCTTCCTTCGGTTGAAACAACAAGCGAGCGGGTGGCCGTTCTGGTGTACGAACGATACTACCATGGAGCGTTATATTGACGAGTACGAGCGCGAAGAAGGATAAGGTTAGACCGGGAAAAAATTGAAAAAAATTCGGGTTTACGTTCGGTCGCCAAACTCTGCTTAAATTCATTTTGGGGAAAGTTTGGGCAACGGTCGAATTTAAAACAAACGGAAGTGGTCAAACCGCGCGAGGGGCTGCTGAAACTGCTCACGACGCCTGAAAAGGAAGTTTTCGTCGTACTACCGGTTAGCGAGGATCTTTTGTACGCAAACTGGCGCTATAAAGAGGACGCTGTAGAGTCGTCGCCGAACAAAAATGTGGTACTAGCAGCCTACACCACCGAGCAGGCGCGTCTCGAGATTAACTCGTATATAGAAAGCTTTCGGCCAACTGCGTTCTCTACCTGGATACCGATTCGTGTATATGCAAGTGCAGCGAAAAAGACCCTTCAGAGTATAGACCTCCTTTAGGCACTCTTCTCGGCAGCATGACGGACGAGCTCAAGGGCTACGGAGAGGGAGCTTATATTACCAGCTTTCTCTCCGGGGGTCCGAAATTTTATGCCTTTCGTGCGCTCGTCCCATCGACCGGCATCACTCACGAGTGCTGTAAAGTAAAGGGAATTTCTCTTAATAGCGCCAATACGAGCAAGATCAATTTCGCTAGTATCGAGCGCTTGATCACAGAGTATTTCGATAACGACGACGAGAGCTCGCCTATCGTTTTGAAATACAATGCGATCAGACGCACTCGCACGCACGAGGTCGTTACACGCGGCGAAAAAATCCTGTTCCATAGTTCTGAGAAAGCGAAGATATTTCCAACACGACGTTTCACTTCATTTCGGCTATAAACGCAATTGAATAATTGTATATTTTAATGCGATGAATGTTGTTTTGTATATTTTTTCATAATAATAAAAAATGTATTGTAGATATGTAAACTTTTTTTTACGTGTTAATTATTTTCCACCCATATCCCCTCATCCCATGTACCTATTCATAGCGGTGATCAGCTAACCCGCGTGCGCGCGCCGCGGAGATCAACGGAACAATGCGTTAAACACGCAGCGATGGTTCCTTATATCCGCGAAAGTCACCTGATCAACACGGTAAATATACTTATCCGCGTGCGCGGGCCGGAGTATGCTAATGACTGCGGAAGTCACCACCGCGGAAGTCACCACCGCGGTGATATGGTGATCTCCGCGCGCGCGCGTGCGCGCCCGCCGCCGCCGCGGGGATCGTAAATATCGTAACATTGCTATATGCGACGATGTTTTCGACGTACTTCATCGTCAGCTGAGCGTGTGAGCGAGTTAAGGGTTTAAAAAATGGTGCACGCGTGTAATTTTCTTTATTCGAGTCGTAAACATGGACACGCGATGGAAGCATCCTTTTACTTGCTGCATGTGCGGCCCCACAGGTTGCGGTAAAACTTTATTCGTTAAAAGCGTTCTCGCCTACCTGCCAGAGGTCTGCGATGCACATTTCGACCACGTCCTATTTAATGACGCAGAATGGCAAGACGCCTACAGAGGAGATTTTAAACCCAACGGGCCACCCATCGAGTTTCGAGAGGGCCTTCCACAGATGGCGGATTACTCGAGTGACAATGAGAAAAAAAAGTTACTCATTCTCGACGACCTCATGCGTGAATCGTCGAGCGATGTTATTTTAGATTTATTTACAAAGGGTAGTAATCACAAAAATATTAGCGTAATATTCGTTACGCAAAACGTATTTCACAAAGGTAAGGCACAGCGCGACATTAGTTTGAATACCAAGTATCTGGTATTGTTCAAAAATCCTCGCGACAGAGCACAAATATAGCACCGCGCGAGACAAATTTTTCCAGAAGATTCGGCTTTTTTGCGCGAGGCCTATCTAGATGCCACGCGTGAACCTCACTCCTATCTTTTTATCGATCTCTCTCAAGCCTACTTAGACGAGTTTAGATTTCGAGCAAACATATTTCCCAATGCTGGGACGCACGTTGTCTACGTACCCAAGTACTTTAAATCGCGGTGAATGAGGCGTGCATTAATCAGTCGGGAAAAAACTATGACGCCGACAGGTCATAAAGCGGTAGCCTGCGGTAAATATTTCTCGAAAAGAAACCTTGCTCTCTTGAACGCTCTTTGTCATGGGGACAAAAGACACCGCGTTGCTATAGCGCGCACAGCTGATAAACCTCTCGTCAGATGCATATGCGAGTGTGTGTTGAACGTTTTGCAGGGCGTTGTAAAACTAAGCGATTCCGAAAAGGGCCGATTGCGTAAACATAAGCAAACGCTGCGTAAGCTGATCCGTACTGGTGAGAGAGGCAGCGGTACTTGGAAATCGAAGAAACGTGTCATTATACAAAACGGCGGGTCATTTTTACCACTCTTACTCGCTCCGATCGTAGGAGCGCTTATCTCAAAAATAATTGGCTCGAAACATGGAGCGAGCTCGTAAGATGATCCTTGTGCCGGAGCCACCAGAGACATCGCAAACTAAAGTCATGGAGGAGGAGGAGGGGGCGAGGAATACGAATGAAAAAACTCTGCAAACACCAGGTGATCATTTTTCTCGTCTGGATGGTGAAATGTACGATGTTTTACGCTCAAAAGCAGCTAGAGACGATTACGAGAAGTGCGTAAAATATCTACAGATTTTACATCGCTATCTTTCCTTCCGTGATAACGAGCATAGCGCTGCGCGTGAGGAGCACCCTGAAATAGACGAGGTCGAAGAGGCGCTTGCACCGCTGTCCGAGGACGACATACTCATGGGCGTACCGAAAGTACACGCGCGCAAAGCGCGCCTCTTGCTTCGCCATTGAAAAGTCACTGTACCCGAGCGTCTCAAGTGGAATAACTCGGGCACCATCACTATAGATGGTCGTGTAATTGCTCGGTCCAATATAACAGAGTTAATCATCGACGCATTGAAAAAGAACAGTAAGGACGAGAAGGCGCCCGTTGGCCGCATTGAATTTGCAAAATTTCTCAAAACTTCCGAAACACCGGGAAATTTAATTAATAATCCAACAGTTTTTAAAATTGGCCAAATATTGACGGGTCCTCAGCGCTCGGCCTAACGTCGCCTATCCACACCTATACAGCACGAATCACCCCTGCCGTCTATACAGACTCGGAGTAAAAAACAAGCGAAAAAAAAGTGGCTCACGCTTGGTTTGTAAAATAAAAAAAATGACGTACGAAAAACAATACTACGATCTTGAGCATGAAGCTGGCTACGCCGGGGCGCGCAATCTTGTGCGCTTCAACGCTAAATAGGAAAAGAAAAAAATTTACTCGTGGCTGAGCAATCAAGATGCCTACACGCTCCATCCCCCGATACGAAGGCGATTTCCACGAATACGCTACAACGTAACGAACATTGACGATGTTTGGGAGGCCGATTTGCTAGAGCTCACGACGATAAAAGATTACAACGACGGTTATAATTACATTCTAGTGGTGATTGACGTACTCGGTAAGTACGCATGGGTGGAACCGATCAAAGATAAGACCGCGCGCAACGTTGCCGACGCCTTCGCACGGATTATCGACCGAGCACATCCCCGACTGCTTGTATGCGTGCAAACCGATCGAGGCAAAAAGTTTAACGGTTCAGTATTTCAGGCGCTCCTCCGCCGAAAAGAGATAACATTCAGTGTCGCTCGCAACTCCGATATTAAAGCAGCGGTGGTCGAAAGACTCAGCAGAACGTTACGCGAGCGAATCTGGCGATACTTTTCTCATAGTAACAAAAAGAGATACATCGATGTCGTGCAAAAGATTGTACACGCTTACAATCGCACGCTACACAGTGGTACGCGCATGAGACCTATCGATGTCACATTGTACAACGCGCCAACAGCGATCGAAAATTTAGCCAAACGCGCCAGCTACAATTATCGACGGCGAGTACCGGCGCTGCCTAAATTCAAGGTGGGCAACCTCGTGTGCATCAGTCGAACCAAGAACACCTTTGAGAGAGGATACGAAAAAAATTTTAGCGATGAAGTGTTCAAGATAATCCGCGTTTCGACGCGTCAAAATCTCTATACATACGTTCTCGAAGATTTGAACGAAGAAATTATCGACGGTTTCTTTTATCCCGAGGAGCTCGTGACCGAGGAGGGTCACGAACGCCTCGCGCCCGATAAGCGTTTCAAAGTCGAGCGCGTCATACGCACAGAAGGCCGGGGCGCTAAAAAGAGAGCACTCGTTAAATGGCTCGGTTAGCCTGCTAAATTTAACTCGTGGGTAAAAGCAAGCGAGCTTGAAATCATCTGAAAAAATGGAAACGAGCGATGATTTTTATATGATACTGCCTAGTAACAGCAGCATGACGTATTTTCCCGAAAACACAACATGCTGTTTTATGACCCAGCTGCAGCGCGAGATCAAATTACACGGCGAGTGGCACGTGGGCCTCGTTGAAATTCACATACCACACAGTATCGTACATTTTCAAGATGACGAAGCGAGTTACACTTTTTACACGGCTGAGGACAATGGGAGTCTCATCGACCAAAAACTGTGTCGTATACCCGTAGGTAATTACGATTCCCTCGAACAACTAGTAGACGCTATAAACGTAGCGAATGACACTTATAGGCATCAAATGCTCGAGCCACTTAAAACTCGTAAGGGGTCTTACATAATAAGACGCAAGTGTGACTGCCCGCAAATACACATTACGGATTTCAGCGAAAAAATCAGCCGTTTATTCGGCTTCGATGACGCAGGTCAAAAAGGTTCGTTTACAACGCTTAATGAGGGTTACCGGGACATTGCAGCCAGCAGACCTGCCTCGCTTTCTCGAGCTTTGTCCGATCAGATGTACGTCTATACCGATATATGTGAACCTTATACAGTAGGTGATACCCAAGCTGCCCTACTGCGCATAGTTTCTATAGACAACTCCAGCTTTAAGTACGGATGCAGTACTGCACAGCGTTTTGCACCCATTCACTATATACCTCTTCTCTATCACAATTTTCGTAGCATCGTTATCGATATAAGAAATCAACATGGGCGCCGTATACCATTCGAGTATGGCACGTTGACGGTTACGCTACACTTTAAGCGCAAACGTTAAGATAAGTCATTACGCGTGCTACTACGACGAACAGCTAGGTGAGGGTGGCGTGAAAAATGTTTTTGCTGGTTCGACTTTTCAGAGAGGTCGTGGGGTAGGAGCCTGGTTAGGAGGCCTTTTTCGTCGCATCCTGCCATACATCACGGGCGGGGCCAAGGCTGTAGGTAAAGAGACACTACGCGCAGGTATAAAGGTTGTTGACGACGTTGCCAACAGCGGTGTCAATTTCAAGGAGGCTGTAAAATCACGGGCCAAAGAATCTGGACGCAACCTCAAAAGAAAAGCTGCTGACAAAATATCGGAAAAATAATGAAAGGTTCGGGATATAAAAACGGCGTGAATGGCAAGCGGCGGCGCCAGTCGAGAAAGAAACACACTTGGACGCGCACGGCAGGCGGTGAGAAAAAACCCGGCAAAAGAAAGCCCGCTGTGAGAACGAGCAAGAAGTAGAAGAAGAAGAAGAAGAAGAGGAAAGCCCTTCGCAACATAAACGATATTTTTGGTCCAAAGTAAAAAATGGCCTTCTTGCACTCGCACTCTAACGAGTGCATGTCGAGCGAGCTCGACATTTTCACTCTTCCGGCGACTCAAACGTCGATTGAGAGTAGTAGTTTCTTACACTATAAACCTGTGTCCTCGCTCAGCGACGAAGGAGACGCGCCCATAGAGTTCGTTATCCCGAGCGCAAGCGAACATTATATAGATCTCTCACACACCATGCTCTATGTCAAAGCCAGAATACAACTGAATGCCGAAACCCCTGCTGAAAACTTAAAAGTTGCCCCAGTAAATAATTTACTGCATTCAATGTTTAATCAAATCGACGTTTTTCTAAATCAAAAACTCGTTTCTCCACCCAATAATGCATATCCTTACCGAGCATACATAAAGTTACTGCTCAACTACTCGCCAATCGCAAAAGAATCACACTTAACGGCCGGATTGTGGTACGATGATACGCCCGGTTTATTCGAAGCCCTGCCGCACATTCAAGGTCAAATATCTAACAAGGGTGCTCTCCATCGTCAGCATTTCACACTCAATGGAAAAACCTTCGACATGATTGGCCATCTGCACTGCGACGTCTTTAATCAAGACAGAATGCTCATCAATGGTGTAGAAATGAGAGTACGACTAGTACGAAGCAAAGATGCCTTTTGCCTAATGGACGCCTCCGAAGATGGTAAATTCAGTCTGAAAATAAAGGAAGCCACGCTCATCATTCGACGCGTGAAGATAAATCCGGGAATTTTAATTGCTCATGCCAATGCTCTCGCTAAAACAACGGCCAAGTATCCCGTCACGAGAGTAGAAGTCAAAACTTTTACGCTTCACGCAGGTATACATGGCGATACCATCGATAATGCCATTCTTGGGCAACTGCCTAAAAGAATAATAATAGGATTTGTCGATAATAAGGCATTCAATGGCAATCGAACATTTAACCCGTTTAATTTTCAACACTTTTCAATAAATCTCATATCCCTCTACGTCGATGGGTCTCAAATTCCGAGTAAACCGTTACAGCCGCGCTTTAGTGCTAACGATAGTATGTTTATACATGCATTTCAAACCCTCTACTCGGGCACAGGTATACATTGACTCAACGAGGGCCTTGGCATAAACCGTTTCAACTACTCACTGGGCTACTTTCTCACGGCTTTCGATCTCACACCCGATTTATCGGCTCACTGCGCCTCGCATTGGAATCTCGTTCGCTCGGGTAGCTTACGCATAGAGGTGGGATTTGAGACGGCTGCAACGAGCATAATAAATTGCGTTGTTTATGCCGAGTACGATAACGTTCTCGAAATAGACTCCAACCGCCAAATATTATCCGATTTTAGTGCCTAGTCGTTAAAAAGGTGGGATGACGAGGACTCGAGAGGAAGCGGGCGGCGCCCTCAAGCCTTACTTTTCTCTCGGCGCTTGCTACGCACACACGTATAATAGATTACGTCGTAGATATATAAGGGTTTCGGACACTGAAAGGAAGTTTTTACCAAAGAAGGTGGCGATCATTTGCCTACAGAAACCCATTGTCGACCACTGGATTGTACAAGCACCGTGCAATTTCATCGAGCTGCCCGAAGACGTAAAAAATACAAATTCCTACTGCGCTGTCGATATTCACGGCATTAACTGGTTCGAGGGCGAAGTATCACTCAGACAGCTATATCGTTATCTCTTCAATATCGCAAGAGCAGCAAGACGGATTTACGTTCGCGGCGAGGAGAAGACCTGGTACCTGGAATCTTTACTCGGTCGAAACATATGTAATTTAGAAAAGTATGACTCGCCGACGTTCGGAAAACTCAACAACATGTTTTCTGACGTGCTGGTATGTTCTACGCACGCGACTCAGAGGTTTAAAAATAAACAAGATTTTTGCGCGCTCTACAAGGCGCATCAAAGAAAAAAGTGGATGCGCTCTATACTACCCGAAGAGTGGAAGATGATCAACAAAGACCAAGTACAAAGTCAAATGTTCTACACTACACTTCATCAATATCAGCAGAAGCAGCGCAAAAAATTACTCCGTTTTCCGGGCACCGAGCAGTCCACTGAGAAGGAGGAGGAGGAGGAGGAGCAGAACGACGACGGCCGCGACGAGACGAATGTGGCCACAGAAATAGCAAGTGACAGCGACAGCAGCACATATTTCACATTTAGCGAAAACACAAAATGAATACAAAATAAATCACTAGGGCCATTAGTGGTCTCAGAGCAAACTCGATAGGTGTATACGCAGCCGATCACATCCCCAGAAGCTTGAGTCTTCCAGCCGCTGTTGTAACCAATGTCGATACCTCAGATAAGCCTGGATCCCACTGGGTGGCATTCTACATAGACAAAAATGCAAAAGGAACATATTTCGATAGCTATGGAGTCGCCCCTGTGTCACGACATCATATCGATCGACTTCGGAGAAATTGCGCAAGCTTCAAGTGGAACGGAAAGAAACGGCAGAGTATTAATTCTAAAGTTTGCGGCGAATATTGTATTGTGTTTCTTCCCTATATGTGTAGCGGTCGCACTTTACGCGCGTTTTGTAACGTCTTTTCACGTGATTCACATGTAGACGACGCACTGGCCGCAAAATTTTATGAAAATGTAAAAAGAAAAAATCACCGAAAAAGACTCCGACGTGCGAACAATTTCCCCAGCATTATTTCCAAGGGCGCTGGCTCGTTCGTTCAAACATGTAAAGCATTTATATAAAATCTGCGTGTGTGTGTGTGCGTGCGTGCGTGCGTGCGTGCGTGTGTGCGTGCGTGTGTGTGTGCGTGCGTGTGTGCGTGCGTGTGTGCGTGCGTGCGTGTGTGTGTGTGTGTGTGTGCGTGTGTGGGTATGTGCGTGTGTGTGTGCGTGACTTAATTTTTATTAATATTTCTATTTAATCCTGCGTCACATTCAATTTTTAGTTTGTAATATTTCTTTTTTATCCAGAAACACATTCAATTTTTAGTTTATATTTACACTTTATGTACATTGTAAGTTTTAGAATTGTAAAAGCTGATGTGCGCGTGTATCCGTCTTTCTTAGTTTATAAGGTTTTGTATACTACGTTTGTCTTGGCCTTTTTTAGCTTGTAATTTTATATTATTCATATATTTGTAAGTTTAAAATGTATTTTTTTTAATTTGATCGAACAATAAAAAAAAAGTTAAACAAACATCGTATTCATTTAAAGACCTTGTTCGCTAAATTTAATTCCTTACCTTTTTTATCTTGAAACGAATATGTACTATTCCATGAAGAAAACCGAAAAGCATATGCGTAACGGTTTTTTCAAGTGGTGAAAAACACAGGAGGCGCTTTCTTCTTTGAGGCTTCCAAACATAATCAGCTCGAGTCACCGAAAAGCATATGCGTAACGGTTTTTTCAAGTGATGAAAAACACCTTAGCTGTTTCCTTTTTTCAAGTGGTGAAAAACACAGGAGGCGCTTTCTTCTTTGAGGCTTTGAAACATAAGCAGCGCGAGTCAGCGAAAAGCATATGCGTAACGGCTTTTCAAGCGGTGAAAAACACATTAGACGTTCCCTTTTTTCAAGTGGTGAAAAACACATGAGCCGTTTTCCTCTTTGAGGCTCAAAACCCTTAACGGGTAAATTTATGGTTCTGTTTCTCAAGGGCTCCGCGAGTTTCCCAGCGCTTCTCCCCACTCTCCGATACATACGCGTAAACGTTCATGATTAGGCGCTCGGATTTTACGTAACATTCGAGCAGCCAATCGTAGCTCGTGGTAGAAAGGAGGGGCATTCGCGCTGGAGAGAGAATAAGTACGGGCCTAGCCACGCCACCCTCAGTCAGTCGCTCTACCTCGACAAAATCGTGACATTTTTACCAACGTTAAGTCAGTATTTTTTAAAAATGTCTCAAACAAAGCTAGTGCCGAATTTACTGTACAATTCGACTTGCGCTCTCAACAATTCGTACTCCAAATTCGTTTACGTTGGCTTGGATTATGCAGGTGGCTATTTCCGATCCGTCATCAGGTTCGGTGGGCATACATCACCGCATAAATATATAACTCTGGATATCGACAGTTGGGAACAATTAAAAAACCATTTCAAGACCTTCGGAGAGTATCTATGGGCATCAGGCGATTTTGTTAAGCAAGGCAAATATGCAAAAATATATTAACCGCACCACGACATCGAATTGACCACAGCCTACGGTCATAGAACCGTATCAATCACCGATAAGCCACAAGTAACGCCGCCATCGTTCACCGTACATTACGAACACGAGGCTCAACAGTTCGACTTTGAAGACGATAACGCCAATCAGGAGGCAGCCGCCTCCACTCCCAGTGACGAACCTGCTACAAAAAAAAAGAAGTCTGAAAAACCACCGAAGAGTATGATGCAGTATACAACTTTAAATGGATTGAAACAGTTCCAACAGTGTATAGACTATAAATTAAAAAAGTTAGAAGAAATGTCGGGTTTTGTGAACAAGGTTTTCGGTATAATGATCGATGTTATTAAAACGGAAGGAATTAGCAAAAACGACGTGCATTTACTAGACCATATATTCATCGGCGTTGTATTTAATGAACTAGAAGACAAAATGAAAGAACTCGCGCTAAATCAATTAATTTTTGCAAATTTTAGCGAGAGTTCTCTCGAAATAATGTTTTTGAAAGTATATGCGGAGTATTTAACAATTCTAGAAAAAAATGTTGTTAGTGCGTTAAAAGTTTAAAAATGTACAAAAATAATTTTTTTTTTATTTTATATAATAAAATGTATTTTACCTTATCACACTTTTTTATTTAAGGACCCCTCCTTTATACCTACTCCTATTCACGCCCCCAACTTCTCATTTGCGCTAGCACGCATATATTTATATATGCAGCATTATACATAAGTCATTCGTCGAAAGACAACCGACAAGGCAACATCGTGGGGCCCCCGTTCAGCAAGCACCAGACCAAACCAGACGACAAAGAACCTCTCATCAACAAGGCAGACAAGAAAGACTCTTGGGCAAACAAAAAATATTCTCCACCACACCATTCCTTTTCCACCAATTCCTTCTCCTTCCCAAAAAAAGATGGTTATTCAAAATATAACGAATAATAAACGGTCCCTTTAACGACAACATTTATGTTAATGCGAAAAAACTGTTCATAAAATAGAGGGTTTCACCCCGTTCAAATAAATAAAAATTTATTTTTCCTCATCATGCTTTCTTTATTTGCAGATCCTTCCTTTACACCAACTCCCTATTCCCTCTCTCCCACAACTTATCATTGCGAACACACACACGCACACACACACACACGCACGGTCTGTATGGCGTAGCACGTATAGCCAAAGGTCTCGGCCCCCCACCACCACCACGAGTCAGGGGCATATACGAGGGCATGCGCGGACCAGATATAGCGGCATGGCGTCATGGAGGGGGCGATAAGTCGGGCATTGTTTACCCTAATTAGCTTGTGTTCACACACACACGTGCTACTGTAAACAATTAAATTAATGACCTTGTCACACTTGAGACACATACACACAGCACACGGTCTATACAACGAGAGGTCTTTATGGCGTAGCGCGTATAGCCAAAGGGCTCTCCCCCACCACCACGAGTCGGGATATATACGACGGCACGCGCCAGGCAGGTATAGCGGCATAGCGTCATGGCGCGAGCGATAAGTGGAACATTATTTATGGGTAATAATTCACTGCATTTTTTAGCCTAATTAGCTTGTGTTCACACTTGGGGCCCATATACACAGCACACGGTCTATACAGCGAGAGGCCTCGCACCCTATGGGTCTTTATGGTGTAGCGCGGACAGCCAAAGCGCTTGCCCCCCACCACCTCGAGTCAAGGCATATACGGCAACATACGTGGAGCATGTATAGCGGCATGACGTCATGGCGGGCGCCATAAGTGGGCCATTATTTATGGGGTAATAAATCACCCCCATTGTTTACACTAATTAGCTTGTGGCCACACTTGCTACTGTAAACACTTGAGTTAATGATCTTGTTACACTTGGGGACCCATACACACCGCACAGCGGGGTGCCACATGGCCCCTACACACCGCACCACGGGGGGCCGTCTCGCTATACCGGTCCCCTTACTACTTATAAATGTTTTAGCAGGAAATACTATATTATACTTATGACTTAATTTACTTATAGAAACCCATACTTTTTTAATGAGATTTTCCTTATAAATCCATGTAAGTTTGTACTGTAAAAATTGCTATATTGTATTTCCCCATTAATACACATAAAATATGATGAACCTCATATAAACTTATAAAATATTTAATGAGAATTTTTTTTGGCTGATTAAAATCGTAGATATTTTATGCGGTTTTATAAAGTTCTATAGGGACGTTTCAAAAGGGAAGCAAATTAACTTTAGGGAAGCCACGTGCCAATCAATTGTCCGAGGTAACAGAGGTCGCTATCCTGCGCCCTCCTCACCCCTATAGAACTCAATATTGGAGCAATATTGCCTCAATATTGCTTCAACATATTCTCCATATTCGCTAATGTTCCCTCAACTTAAGTATACATGGATGCAACCATGGAGCAATATTGCTGCAAACCATGATTCCCGTTTTTCCATTGCTTTTTTAAAGTAATGGGTCAGACTCTCTGTCACAGCAATATTGCAGCAATATTTAGCCAATATTTATGAACACGAAAGGAATATTAATTTTATAATTCTATTTTTATGTTGATTTTTCAGATGATTTTGCAATATTGTAAGAATATTTGTATAATATATATCAACACTAGATGAATGTTCCCGCATAGTACTGACTGTTGAAGCAATATTGCCTCAATGTTGCTTTGACATAAACGCCATATTCGCGAGACTTAATAACACCAGAGACACATTAAATTTGAAGTGCTTATGTTTTAAAATCAATCTTTAAAACGAACTTAATTTAATTCACGCATATATGGCACAAAATTGAGTCCATATTGCAAAGGGGATATCAAAAACAAGACAAGCCTTGTAATTCAAACTCTCCGAAAGAGTCATCTCAACGGTTGAATTACATGGCTTATATACTCTTGGCCATCCAGTGTATTCACAGAAAGCAGTACCGACGCGCCGCATAGCGGTGATAAAGGGGAACTTGTGATGGACGGCTCTCGGTAAGCAAGCTTCGGCTATTTATCCGGTATGCGGCGCGTCGGTAGTACTTTCTGTGGATATACTAGATAGCCGAAAGTATATAAGCCATGTAATTCAACTGTTCAGATGACTCTTTCGAAGAGTCTGAATTACAAGGCTTGTCTTGTTTTTGATATCCTCTTTATAATGTGGACTCAATTTTACGTCATATATATACGTGACGTAAATTAAGTTCGTTTTAAAGATTGATTTTAAAACATAAGCACTTCAAATTTAATGTGTCTCTGGTGTTATTAAGTCTCGCGAATATGGCGTTTATGTCAAAGCAACATTGAGGCAATATTGCTTCAACAGTCAGTACTATGCGGGAACATTCATCTAGTGTTGATATATATTATACAAATATTCTTACAATATTGCAAAATCATCTGAAAAATCAACATAAAAATAGAATTATAAAATTAATATTCCTTTCGTGTAGATAAATATTGGCTAAATATTGCTGCAATATTGATGTGGCAGAGAGCCTGACCCATCATTTTAAAAAAGCAATGGAAAAACGGAAATCATGGTTTGCAGCAATATTGCTCCATGGTTGCATTCATGTATACTTACGTTGAGGAAACATTAGCGAATATGGAGAATATGTCGAAGCAATATTGAGGCAATATTGCTCCAATATTGAGTGCTGTAGGGGCAATTAGAATATATCTAAAATCCCAAAATGAACAGATGATTCAATTACAACGAATAAAAAAATGCAAACCAAAATAGGCGGGCGAGGCAAGAACCAAGCTCAAATAGTATATTTTGTACCAAGGGCGTTAATTGGGTCTTTTTAGACCGAGTGTGGAGCATACAGTACTAGTCAGAGGCGGCCAAGCACGAACCAAAGGCGAGTGCATTTTACGAACCGTAGAGGAGTACTGCAACCACACGAGGTCAAAAAGCCCACTTAATCTGTCATTTTTTGTGACACAGATTTGGATTTTCGCTACGGCACTTTTGCGCCTGCTACGGCACTTTTGGGCCCACATCAGCATTTTTGCGCCCGCTGGTCTAAAATCTGGTACTTAGAACCTGTTTGTTAGGTTCAAAAAACGCGAAAATCGTGCCTCTGTTACAATAAATATTATATTATTCTAGAAGTAAGGTGGATAATTCAATTTCAATAAAATAATTTCTATATCCTAATTAAAACTTAGTAGTTTTACAAGAATATGTGCAGACAGAAGAATTAACGGGCGAAGGAGATTTAAATAAAATAGAAATCTGCAACCAAAGTAGCTGGGGGAGATAAGATTCACGCAGAAAAAAATCTACACAGATATGTGCGAGCGAAGGAGATTCCAAGAAACATAAGAAACCTACAACCAAGTATCCAGGGGAGCGAAACTATTACATAAGAATATTTGCACGCAAACGGGTGGGAAAATGAAATTTGAAAGAAAAACCTAAAATAAAGTAGCCGAAGGAATCTATATTCGCTCACAAGAATATCTTCACAAAGGCAGGCGGACGAAGGAAATTTAAAAAAAAACTCCAAAACCTTAGTAGTCAAGGGACACGTGATTAAGCGCACAAGAATATATACATACAGACGAACAGGCAAAGGAGATTAAGAGGGTCTTACATCCATAGTTAGTCTAGGAGCTGGGTACCGTCCCGTATGCAATAATATGTCTCCGGGTAAAAACAGGTGTTTCTTATAGATTTTGACCCGTAGAATCCGAATATCGAGGTTAAAATTTGAAAAAAGTGGTAGAAATTGTTTAAAACGCATTTGTTTAAACAAATAAGAAACTGTTATTATTTTTTGTTGGATAATTTTTTTATGAAAATTTAGGCTATTTTAAGACGAAATGCCCCTTAGCATTTTTTTCATAAAATTGATATTTCAAAATTTATGAATTTTTGAAGTTTGATTTTTACGTTTTTTTGCAACTTTGATTAAAAATAACTTTGGAAAAAATCAACTTTTTTTGAAAATGAAAGTTTCCTCTTATTCTTTGAGATGAAAACTATCATATTCATTTGTATTATTTCAAGTCTTACGTTGTTAACTATTTATTTCGTTATTTAACAAATACTGCTTTTTCGATATTTCCAAGCACTATTTCAATACACGGTTGGAGTAACGCGCGCATCCAGGGCTTTTCAAAATCATTATATTTGAAAGTTAAACCAATACCTAACTATTGGTACGATTGCAAACCAATTTTAATGTCTAATAAATAAACAACTTATTGTTTAAACAAAGAAAAAAACAATTATCAACATTTGACTTTTTCATACATAATATATTATATTTCGTTTACTCAAAAATATAAAATTAAGGTAATGTCAAGAAATAATGAAAACAAATTAGAGAAGAACAAATATTTAATTTAAATATAAATACATATATAAAAGGGAATAACTAAGTAAAATATAATATTATTTGTATTTATTTTTACACGTTTCATTTTTTTGACAGAAACAGAAGTAACACAACAACATGAGGTTTTAATGCATGCTTTATAATGACAGTTCGGAAAAAAGTTTTAATTTTATTACCCCCTATGGATGATTTTGTGCCGAACTACCAATGTAAAGCATGCATCAAAAACTCATGTTGTTGTGTTCAAGCAGCGATTGCATGTTGTTCATTCTGTTTCTGTCAGAAAAATGAAACGTGCACTGAGAGAAGAGTTTAGTTCCCTCAAATAAACATATTTATTTGATATTCCCTAAATTTAATTAATTTGTTCGAAATATTCTTTCATTAGATCACGATAAATATAACTTTAAAATAATTAAATAATCGCTTTTGGAGAGTTGAATAGATATTTATATGAAAAAAATATTTGGTAACTATTACCAAATCTTAATTGAGATAAATATTCCTGTGTTTATCGACCGTCAATCGACCCAATATGCTTATACATTTTCTATATATGTGTGTGTGTGCACACCGAACTATAGTTTTGAGTACACCGAAAAAAAAAGTCTATTTCTGCTCGGGATCCAAGCGAAATCTGCTTTGCTAGCCCAAGCAAGCGGCGTAAAGCAACTTCTGCTCATCGACCCATGTTGTTTTTACTTGGCAGTAAAATGAGATATTTGCTTCGTAGAGGGCAGTAGAATTAACATGAGAAACAGTCGAAAATAATGGATGTATGTAGCTCACGTCTAGGCGTCAAACGTATCCATATAGCGTCGTCTAGGTGGGCGAGATCGACGATGATGGAGTCAAGGAAGTGCGTTCCGTACGTTTTTGCGTCTAGGTGTCGGAACGTATACAATGCGTGGTCCAGGTGTTCAAGGTGGCCAATGATGGAGTCTAGGTGGCGCGCTCCGTAGGTTTTTGTGTCCAGGTGGTGGAACATGTCCAAGGCGTGGTCTAGGTGTTTGAGGTCGCCGATAATGGAGCCTAGATGGTGCGCTCCGCAGTTTTTCGGGTCTACGTGTCGGAACGCATACAATGCGTGGTCCAGGTGTTCGTGGTCGCCGATGATGGAGTCTAGAAAGTGCGCTCCGTAGATTTCTGAGTCTAGGTGTCGAAATGTAGCCAATACGTTGTCTAGGTATTCGGGGTCGCCAGTGATGGAGTCTAGGTGTGCGCTCCGTAGGTTTTTGAGTCTAGGTGTCGAAACGTACTCAATGCGTTGCCTAGGTATTCGAGGTCACCGATGATGGAGTCTAGGAAGTGCGCTCCGTAGGTTTTAGCGTCAAAGTATCGAAACGTACACGTCCCGACACCTAGACTCAAAAACTTACGGAGCGCACTTCCTAGACTCCATCATCGGCGACCACGAACACCTGGATCACGCATTGTATGCGTTCCGACACGTAGATGCGAAAACCTACGGAGCGCACTACCTAGACTCCATCATCGGCCACCTCGAACACGTAGATCATGCATTGGATACATTCCGACACGTAGACGCGAAAAACTGCCGTGCTGTCAGGTAATATATGCTTTAGTACCGCCTGGTCGGTAACGCTTTAAGAGTTAAGTAGATCGCACTCGAGACACAGACTTAAATTGCTTTTATGCCAAGCAAAAATTGCTTTGGAGGTGTAAAGCAAAATTCACGAATCGCGCGGAAGGTTGATTCGATTGTAATGAATACCTCAGACCGATGAAAATTCATGTAATAGCTGATGGTTGTAATGTCATTTCAAGAAGAGATTTGGAATAAAACGAAATAAACTAAATATTTAAGTGTTTTTTATTTTCCGACTACAAATAAATTTTCTGCAGTTGATCTTACTGTATATAAATATACGAATTAATAAAGAAAAATTTGATTTACTCTTAAAATTATATTTATATTGATACAAAACTTATTTTATTCATATATGTACATATTTCAATCAAATATGACATATTTATTGTAATTCTATGCTTATTTATTAGAAATTAGAATTTGGTAATTATTAACAAATATGTTATTGTGCCGAACGACTACGTTTGGTTTGTTCAAGTATGATTTGGAAACTGTTACTAAATATTCATTTGCTTATATTTCAATTGATATTTGGTAGTAGTTACCAAATTTATTTGGCGTAACCAAATTCTTCTCTCAGTGTGTAAGAATAAATATAAATAATATTATATTTTACTTAGTTATTCATTTTTATACATGTATTTATATTTAAATTAAATATTTGTTCTTGTATAATTTGTTTTCATTATTTCTTGACATTACCTTAATTTTATATTTTTGAGTAAACGAAATGTAATATATTATGTATGAAAAAGTCAAATGTTGATAATTGTTTTTTTCTTTGTTTAAACAATAAGTTGTTTATTTATTAGACATTAAAATTTGTTTGCAATCGCACCAATAGTTAGGTGTTGGTTTAACTTTCAAATATAATGATTTTGAAAAGCCCTGGATGCGCGCGTTACTCCAACTGTGTATTGAAATAGTGCTTGGAAATATCGAAAAAGCAGTATTTGTTAAATAACGAAATAAATAGTTAACAACGTAAGACTTGAAATAATACAAATGAATATGATAGTTTTCATCTCAAAGAGTAAGAGGAAACTTTCATTTTCAAAAAAAGTTGATTTTTTCCAAAGTTATTGTTAATCAAATTTGCAAAAAAAAACGTAAAAATCAAACTTCAAAAATTCATAACTTTTGAAATATCGATTTTATGAAAAAAATGCTAAAGGGCATTTTGTCTTAAAATAGCCTAAATTTTCATAAAAAAATTATCCCGACAAAAAATAATAACAGTTTCTTATTTGTTTAAACAAATGCGTTTTAAACAATTTCTACCACTTTTTTCGAATTTTAACCTCGGTATTCGGATTCTACGGGTCAAAATCTATAAGAAACACCTGTTTTTACCCGGGGACATATTATTGCATACGGGACGGTACCCAGCTCCTAGACTAAGTGTCTTCTGGCGCCAAAATCTGCTGAAAAAAAAAGAAAAATGTAGTTTAAACACTATACAATATCTAGGGTAGACCAGGGCAAGATGGACAGAAGACAAATTAAGGTGTCCGTCTTACCCGGGTCTCCCCTATACTATAAAAATACATTATTTTTCATAAAATGGCCCAAGATATAATCTGTAGCCCTATTTCAATCAGAGATATAGCCTTTTCAATTTTGTTTGCATTGGTGTAAGTTTTTGAAAAAAGTATTCGATGGATTATCATAGGACGACACCTAAATTACTTAAATTTATGTAGTTATGCCCCGATGAGTTGGAAATATGACAAATATTTCATTTCATAATTTTAAAATGCTACTTTTTAATTAATTAATTGCTTAATTTTAAGAGTTTCTGTAATTTTTAGCATTTTTAAATTATTTAATAAATTATTTTTCATTTTACCAACACTTCGGGCCATAACTACATAAATTTCAAGTAATTTAGGCCCCGTCCCATGACAATCCATCGAATACTTTTTTGAAAAAGTTACACCAATGACAAAAAATTAAAAGAATTATATCTCTGAGTTTTTTTCTTTCTTTTTCAACTGATTTTGGCTCCAAAAGCCACTAATTGTAAAATTCCCTTAAATCAAAAAGACCTACAACCATCAAAGTAGCCGGAAAGTGCTACATTGGAGCACAGAAAAATCTGCACGCAGGCGGACGGGTAAAGGAGATTAAAAAAAAAATCCAAAATCTGAGTAGTCAAGGGACGCGTGATTAGCGCACAAGAATATCTCCCTGCAGACGAACAGGCGAAGGAGATTAAAACAAAAGAGACCTACAATATATTGACGCCTCGTACGAAAAAAAAAACACAACTCAGGCCGTTACAAAATCTAGCACAACTCGATGTATTTAGACGAAAAAACGCACAACTCGCGGCGCCTGGACGAAAAAAAGCACGACTCGCGGCGCCCGGATGAAAAAAAGCGCAACTTGAACGCTTAGATTAGACCTCTTTTATTAGATTTATTAGATCGCTCATTTAGATGCAATAATGAATAAAATAAAATTATATAAGCACGAGTTCTCTTTGAGAAAGCAATCTGCTAATGTAGTTAACAACAGTTTTTAGATCCGTTCTTAACTAAAAAACGAATGAAAAAAAGAAGCCCGTAGATTGTCTAATTTCTTAGCTCCCGCCCGAGTTGTCTGGTTTCTTAGCTCTCGGCCGAGTTGCCTGATTTCTTAGCGCTCAACCAAATTATCTGGTTTCTTAGCTCTCGTCCGAGTTGTCTGGTTTCGTAGCGCTCGGCCGAGTTGTCTTGTTTCTTAATATTTTTGTTCGTCTATATGTTATGTATACTTAGAATGATTTTAAAACCTTTTAAAATATAGTTATTTAATGTTTTAAATGAATCTTCTAAAATTTGTTGATTACGTTTTTATGACATATATTTTTTAAATAATTCAAAAACGTTTTGAAATATAGTGTTGAAATATTATAAATAAGGCTTTTAAAAAGGTTTTGAAATATTTTATTTGAACTTTTTTCAAAACGTGCATATTTTTCCAATATTTTAAAGGGATTTTAAAATATATCATTAAAATGTTTGATATAAATCATTTAAAAATGTTTCGGAATACCTAAATAAAATATTTTTCTTTATCTTTAAAATATTGTGTATTTATAAATAATTTAGTCAGTAGAATTAAGAATGTTAATATTTTGTTGTATGCTGACGACGTCAAACTTTTTTGTACGATTAATTCACCAAATGATATTATAAATCTCCAATGCGACATTGACGCGCTGTATGTCTGGTCTATCGAAAACGAGCTTGATCTTAATATAAAAAAACCGCTGCCAATTCATTGGCCCGTTGCTTCCTCAACCGTAATTTGTTGATTCCTTTAATTAATTTTTAATAACAAAATTTATAATTTTTTAAAAAATTTATTGCATAATTATAATTAAATTCATTTATGAATATTAAAAATTGTTAATTTTTAAATTTACTTATTTATTTATTATTTATTTATATCTAATTTATATAAATTTTGAGCTGATAAATAAAGTTATCATTTGAAATAGAAGTAAAATATCTATATTTTATAATAAAACAAATAGCTATCACGGTTGTTTTGTTATTAACAAAAACGTGATTTTTTTTTATATTTCATAATTCATATTTTTTAAGAAAAAAAAATTTATAGCTATCATTGTTCTTTTGTTATTAACAAAAACGTGTTTTTTTAAAAAAGTTGTAACAGGGCGAATAGCTTTCGGAGCGAGAGAGTTTTCGGCAATGCTGAAAGCTTACCTGTACGCTCTCTCTCTCTCTCTCTCTCTCTCTCTCGCTCACTACACGGAAAAGTCGTTGGGCACGCTGCAGCCTCGTACAAGCGTTCGGGATAACCAATTGATAAGAGCGCGGCGCTCTCATGCTTTAGACGCACGGCTCACTCAAATCGGGCGCATGGCGCGCCCCGTATGAGGCTCCCGCAGCACGAAGATGCTGAGGCTGCGGCAGCTCGCTTTGTGGTGTTACAGCAAGCCGGAGCTAATGGTCGTGCCGTTCTCTTTTTTCGCGAATTTTCACGCATTACTGTTAGTTCAAGATGTTAATTATTTTCTGCAGTAAAAATCTTATACAAACGCTGCACAAATGAGTGAGCCGTCGGCTCGACGTACAGATTATGCGATCATGCAGCGCGCTTAAAATTGAGACAGCGGCGCGCCCGCGTATACCCGACTTGCAGCGCGCCAACTCTGCGGGCGCGCTGCAAGCTCAAAAGTGAGAGTGATGCAGCACCGAGGTAATGGTGGCGCCGGGCGCTCTTCGCAGAGGCTACGGTGTGCTCAATGACTTTTCCGTGTATGCTCTGCAACGACGAAGTCTTCCTCGGCGCTGCTCGTCGAGGACGACGATCACCCACGTTGCGGCTCGAGCGGCGCCCTGGCAGAATTGCCGGTTCCGCGCACGCTCGGTGCAATGCCATTCGCTTGCTGTGTACAACCGGGTAACTCAGAAGTTACCCGAGAATTTAATATCGTGTGTGACTCTACGCGCTCTTATACAAGGGGGGAAACGCGCAAGTACCCGGAGCTCGGATGATCACCGAGGAAGTCGGCGATCCCGCGTAGGCGGCGGTATCCGAGGTAGCAGTAGGAGTAACGAGCCGAGGGGGGAGGGAGCGAAATGATAACTCGCGAACTCGGAAATGCGAAACACCAAAAAGACACGTTTATTGGGCCGTAAGAATTACAGTTAACATGAACAGAAATGACTGTACGCACCGCAATGTTTATTTCTCGCGAGGTCAGAATGCTTCGCGAGTCGCACGCGCCGCGGATGTCGCGTTTATACACACTCTCAGAGACGAGGTGCACCACTCGTCTCCGTCGCACTCTACCTCGCGCGTCGAGGTAGAGTTTCGCACGCACGCGGGGGCCTGCAGGCACTCACCTCGTCCTCGGGAGAGGTGTGACGCGCTGGACTGCGCCTCCGTATCCCCTCTCTCTCTTCCTCTCTCTCTCTGGTCCCCTCGGGGACGGAGAAGTCGGGGTCGTCCCCGGGGAGCTCGTGCTCAATGAAGCAGAGTGATCCTCTCTCTCTGTCTCTCTCTCACGTGCTCCGGGGCCAAAACTGTCTCCTCGGTGAGCGTATCGAGGCGGTTTTAGAAAATTTCGCTTCGTGCGCGCACTAAGCCGGCGAAGAACGTACTGACTCCTCTCGCGCGCACCGTTGCCGATCCGTCCTTCCCGCGCCTGCACATCTCCGCTTTCAAAAAGGAACGCACGCGCGGTAGTTCGCCCGTGATTTTTTAACTTCGTTACAAAGTTCATAACTCACAAATAAATTATAATTGTTGAGGTTGGATAATTAATAGTGTTGAGGTTTGTGGTAAAGTAAGAAACCATTATTTAATAGAGAGAGATAAATATAGAGTTTATTGATGTGGCAAAAACGCCAGTCGGCACGTCCGACTTACATCGCAGTTGAATAGCGAGAGAGTAAGAAACATTCTAAGTGCGCTACACTGCTCTCGCGTCTCACGCAACTCTCATACAGACATACTGGAGTGGGGAGACACACATGTGTGTGTTTCGTCCGCCGTCGCTTGGCAGACGCGCATACCATTGTACCTATCCTCGCGTACAGCGCGCTGCATGTTGAAACATTCACATATTCCAACAATAATAATGCAGAATATAATGCATTCATAATGCATAATTCATAATTATAATAGATTATAATAGATATAATTTTTAAACATTTTAATTCATTTTTTACACATCATTTGAGTTATGAGTTTTTAAAAAAAAGCACGTTTTTGTTCTTGATGATAACTAAAGAACCGTGATAGATAGAAAATTAATTTTTTTTAGAAAATATAGGTATTTTAATTCTCTTTTGAATGACATCCACCCCATTCAGATACATAGAGCCGTTCTCGAGAAATTACGATTTTAAAAAAATGTCAAAAAATTTTTAACCTCAAATATCTCTGAAATTTATCGACCAACCATTTTGCCCAAAGAACTCGACCGAGAACTACAAAAAATCAACCTCTAAAAGGAATTTTGAAGCCATTAAGTCAATTTTACTCTTGTAATCGTTGGACATACAAAACTGATTTTTTTCATTTTTCAATTTTTTACTCAAAATCTAGCCTACATAATGTATTCAAATTTTAACAGATTATAGCTATTTATATTCTGTATTATCATGATTTTTCTCAAAAAAATTAACCGTTAAGTTTAGGAGTTATAAGCTTCTAAAAAATAACACGTTTTTGTTAATAACAAAAGAACCGTGATAGCTACAAACTTTTTTTTTTTTAATATAGGTATTTTAATTCTCTTTCGAACGCTACCCATCAGATTCGAATAACTCGATCCTATCATTAAAAAAAATCAAAAACCGGTTTTGAGAAAATCGAAAATTTGAAAAAAAACAAAAACGCATCGCCCCAATCAAAAAACACACACACACACACACACACACACACACACACACACACACACACACACACACACACACACACACACACACACACACCCACACACACACACGCACACGCACGCACGCACGCACGCACGCACGCACATCCATACAGACATTTTTCAAAAACCATGTATTTTGATCCCTACACCTCGCAACACAATTATAACATGTTTTTACAACAACTCAAAAATTTACTATCACAAAGCTTCCTCTAGGAGGAAGCAAAATGTCACACTATCTCTTTTTACAAATGTCAAAACTCATTACTACCTAATTATTTCATAAATAATGTAAAACTGGATAGAGTGAATGTTATTAAGGATCTTGAAGTTTATTTGGATACAACACTATCGTTCTCTTACCATATCGATACCATTGTCTCGAAGTCGCTAAGCCTTGTTGGTTTCATTAAGCGTACAACATTTAATTTTAAAGATACACAAGCGATTATTCATATCCACAATATGTTAGTTTTACCTAATTTAATATACTGTTCACCCATCTGGTCACCACATGCTTCAGTTTTAGCAGATAAATTAGAATCAATTCAGCATAAATTTCTTCGTTACATCTCTTACAAAATTAATAAGCCTATGCATAGATTCAATCATGATTACACTGAAATAGCCTTATCCGTCAACATTCAAACTATCAGTTCATTGCATTATTATCATGATTGTGTTTTACATTTAAAGTTTTAAATGACTTAATAAATTGTGTTTCAATTGGTGATTTGTTTACCGAACGTGAACTCGGGTACAACTTACGTCATTTCAAACCATTATGTGAACAAACCTGTAGCTCGAATACCGGTTTTTACTCTACTATTATATTAATCGTTTAAAACGCTCATGGAACACCCTCCCTTCGCACATTACAGCGATTCTTAATATTTCGCTCTTTAAGAGTGCCGTCCGATCTCTCTCTATTAAATATTAAAATATTATATATTTATTACTTTATGATAAGCAACTTTGTAATCCAACCACCTGCATTTATCTTTTGTACAAAGGGTTTTAGCCCGTCTAATAAATAAATAAATAAATAAATAAATAAATAAATAAATAAATAAATAAATAAATATATATTTTTAAAATAATTTAGAATGATTTTAAAATATAATGTTGAAATATGTAAAATAAGAGTTTTAAAAATGTTATAAAAAATTTTATTAAAATTTTTTTTCCGTTTCTATAAACTATATATTTTTCAAATAATTAAAAAAAATTTTAGAATATATCATCAAAATGTTTGATATCAATGTTCTAAAAATGTTTTGAAATACCTAAATAAAATATTTTTCTTTATTTTTATAATATATATTTTTAAAATAATTTAGAAGGATTTTAATATATTGTAACGAACTAAAAGCTGTCCTCGGTGCGCTACTTCTCAACGCGGACTTGCCGATGAACGACGCAGAAATTGACAGGCGCGAGCATTTACTCGTGCCTACCCTCGACGATTAGCGGCCCGTCAGCTCCGTGCTGTTGCTCGCCGTCAGCAGCAGCCGCGCCTTTTCGCTCCGTTACAACGCGCGACTCCGTCGTCGCGCTCTCTCTCTCTCTCTCTCGAGCGTGCTACCCCAGCTACTCAGCTATCACGCGAGTACTACGTACTCGCGACCGCGGAGGCTGGCGGTGTTCATCACCATGCCACCGAATAAGGGATTGGACTCGGGTTACGCGAAATAATACGCGAACAAGTAAAAAGCAAGTTAACTTCATTATAAAAGAAGTTATCCTTACTGCCCCTGGAGGCTATCCACTAATTACATTCGCTAATTCGCTAATTACGGCGCGTACTATTAGTACGCGCCGGTTCGGGTGGTGCGCCCGCGCACGCGAAGTACGTGTGTGCTCTGCCGCACACACGTACGCGCAAAAGCGGCTCGCGCCGACGTTGCAGCGAGAAGGCGCGGTTGAACGCGCCCGGCAGTGCTGGCTGCAGCGCGCCGCTGTCTCTCTCTCTCTCTCTCTCTCTCTCTCTCTCTCTCTCTCTCTCTCTCCTTCTTCGCTGCTACAGGCCTCGCCTTTCTCTCTCTCGCTCCCTCGAGTAGGCTCGGCTGCTGATAGTCCTCGGCCGCGAGTCTCTCTCTCACTCGCTCACCCAAGTAAGTCCGGCCCTCGCTGGCTTTCGACCGTGATGCTCTCTCTCTCTCTCTCTCTCTCTCTCTCTCTCTCTCTCTCTCTCTCTCTCTCTCTCTCTCTCTCTATCTCTCTCTCTGCTACACTGTCGCACCTCTCTCGCTCTCGTGCACCGCACTGCACTTACGACCGCAACTCTCGGGCACGCGGAAACTGTCACGCTCTCCTTCTTTATCTCTCCTCGCGAGAACAACTCAGCGCGGATAGAAGGCGGCTCCTCTCCACGGCAGCAAAAGCAATACTGCCGGGCTCTGTCTCTCTTCTCTTCGGGGCTTATTGTGTATCGTAGTTGCGCTCAGTACTTTTTGCACCTCTACACGCGCGCGCAACTACACATACATACGGAAGCCCCTGGAGAAACACGAGGACAAGCCCGACTCAATTCGCGAAGCCTCTGTGTTCGCGCACATACACACAAACAGACGCGTCTGCCGTTACAATATAACGATGAAATATGTAAAATAAGAGTATTAAAAATGATGTAAAACATTTAAAAAAATTTTTTTTTGTCTCTATAGACTATATATTTTTCAAACGATTTAAAAAGATTTCAAAATATATCATTAAAATGTTTGATAGCAATCTTTTAAAAATGTTTTTAAATAACTAAATAAAATACTTTTCTTTATCTTTATAATATATATTTTTAAAATAATTTATAACGATTTTAAAATATATCAACGACATATGTCAAATAACCATGCTGGAAATAAGGGATTCAAAAGTATTAAAAAAAAAGGAATACTTCTGAATACAGTTTTCAATACCGATTCTTCATACCGATTTGGTGTATTCAATGAAATAAAAAAGGATTGAATGGTGAATGAATTAAAAGCGATTAAATGAATCATTTTTAATCTAAATTGTATTCAATGATATTGGAAAATGTTTAAATTTGATACAAATAAATCTTTTTTAATCCAAATTGTATTCCATATTCTTGGAAAATGATTAAATTTAATACAACAGAATCATTTTTAATTCCAATTTTATTTTATTTTTTTCCAGTCTAACTGATCATATGAATCAATTTTAATTTTAATTTTATCCCATATTATTAAAAGTGGATAAAATTAGTGTAGCTAAAGGCAAGAACTTTGCTTTTCGTGGGTGTTAAATAAAAACAATTATTTAACAAATAAAAAGTGAGTTTTTACTCAGCTCGATAAACTCGGCAATATGCCGAGACCATCTACAAGAGGGAGATGTCTGAGCGAACGAAGGCTGAGGGAGACTCGGCCGCGCGTGCCTTATATATCCGCGCCCGGCGTGGTTGACTGTGGGACTTGGGAGCCGCGCGGGGAGGGGTCGCGCCGCCTAGCGGCAACGCGCGAACTGTCTCTTGCCAGCGGCGCGCGCAAGACGGGGGATTCAAATGATTGAATGTGATATAACTAAATCATTTTTAATTCCAAATTTATCTTTTTTTTTGTGTTTTCCGTAACTTAATCAATTCCAATTCAAATTTTATCATTTCTTTAAAGCTGATAGAATGCGCTCCAACACAATTTCCTTTAATAAGGATTTTATCCTTTTTCACTGGCTAAACTGAATTAATAAATTTTAATACCAAAAAAGCATATTAAAGGAAATTAAATTATTTATCATTTACATATACACGAAAGTAGTTTCGATTTAAATTCAGGTTTTATGCATTAATAGCGATTAGTATTATATGTTTAAATTTTTTTTAAAAAAGATTTTAATGTTAATACCTAAATAGCGAATTAAAGGTTTCATTGAAACAAATAAAAAAAAGTTTTGATTTAAATACCTGCTTTATGTATTAAAAGCGATTAATTAATAATAAAAGCTATAATTTTGGATAAAAAAGAATTAAATGTGAATCCTTCAATAGCGAATTAAAGGGGATTACATTGTTTGTCATTAAGGTGATGTGATACCCTGATTTAAATATTTTTTAAATCAACATTCAAACATTTATTTGGAAAAAGAAGACTGTCAGGCGCTCCGGACACGTGAACACTATATTCAGAAATTTTTTTGAGCGATTCTATTAGTATTTTCGTTAGCTGTGCTCGTTTTAAAAATAGGTCAATTGCAAATTCCTACTTACCGACAGTACGGTTTTTATTTAATTAAATAAACTCTGATGATTTTTTTGGAAAAAATACGTCTGTCAGGCGCTCCGTACATGTAAATACTATACTCAGAATTTTTTGTGGATGATTCTATTGGTATTTTCATGAGATGTACTCTTTTTAAAATTATGTCGGTATATAACATCACCTTAAAGTAGATAAAAATAGTTTTAATTTTAATGCCTGCTTTATGGATTAAAAGTGATTAGTTCTAAAAGTTTAAAATTTGGATAAAAAAGGATTAAATGTTAACACCTAAATAGCGAATTAAAGGGTATTAAATTGTTTTTTATTGAAATAGATAAAAAAAGTTTTGATTTAAATAGCTTACTTATTAGGGATATGTTATTCGTTAAGCATAAGTATGGTATTGAAAGGACAGTAGCGATAGTGTTGTCTATATCTAAAGTCATATGAAATTTCAATGTTCTTTCATACTGCTAACAGAAACAGATTGAATATCAGTTGATTCATTACACGGAGAAAAATTTATTTGTAAACTTTACTTTTTTTATAAAAAAATTTATTTTGTAGTAGCGCTAGAATATACTCAACATGTGGGATTTATACTGTTTTAAATATTAATTTTTATTATTTTCTCAGCAAATTTTACTGTTTGAAATAGTACTTGTTAATTTATGACTGCTGCAAAAATAATAAATAGTATATTACGCCCCTCGGGAGCCTAAAAAATTCTTTATTTGCTCCCGTGGTGCGTATACGATTTTTTTGCCTGGCGAGGCCGAAAATACAACCTTCGCTATCGGGCGCCGGGAGCAAAAGTGGCACTTTCGGCCCGCTAGGCAAAAAAATTACTATTTCAAATAGTAAAATTTGCTATAAAAATAATAAAAATTATTATTTAAAAAGTAAAATTTGATATGAAAATTATAAAAATTACTATTTAAAACAGTAAAAATCCTATATATCGAGTGTGTCCCACCGCTACTATAAGCATAATAAATTTTCTTATAAAAAGAGTAGAGTTTACAAATAAATTTTTCTCCGTGTACAAGAAAATAAAAAGCATATATTATCATGGCCAATTCACATACAGTTATACAATAACTTCACATATTAAAGAGTATTGACATGTGCGTGTCTAAGTTACTGTTATATAACTTACAACAAAAGACGAAACCCAAAAATTATTTCTAAATGCTACTTGATCATTAAAATATAGCTTAAAGTTTGTACTTTAAATGCAGCAGTAAATTTAAAACAATATTATATTTAACATAGCCTTTTACAAACGGTAAACTTATTTCAATGATAAAGCAGCATTTAGCAATACTGCATGGTTTTCACTTTCACTGTAATTATACAGCGTGTCCAAAAAGTCTGGAAACACCCAAATAATTTCTCAGCTGAATTACTATTGGAAAATGTTAAGGTCGCCTTTGTAGTAATTTTTTACGAGGAATCCAATGGTGACCTTGGATTCGACCTTGGACCTCATTTTTGAGGTTATTTCAAGGTCAACCTCATTTTTTTAAATGGTAACCCCTATTTTTTATAGCGGAATCTGAAAGAGCGGAAAATTTTACGTCCGGATATGTATTAAGGTATGAGGTTGAGGTTACCCCCAGAGGTCAAATTGAGGTCAAAGTATGATTTCTTAAAAATTTCGCGAGTTCAGTGGTAAAACAAAACAAACAAAGGTAAGGTTTGGTAAGTTCGAACGAAGACTTGAAGGTGACCTCTGATTCGACCTTGAACCTCATTTTGAGCCTCATTTTTGAGGTTATTTCGATGTCAACCTCATTTTTTTAAATGGTAACCCCTATTTTTTAGCGGAATCGGAAAGAGTGTGAAACTTTACGTCCAAACATGTACTCAGAACATAGTTCAAGAAGGACCTTGACGTTCATTTGAAGGTCATTTAAACTTAATGACGGTCTGATCTTGTGTAAACTTTTTATCACACTGAGCGAGGTTAATTCTTTAGTAGTTTTCAACGAGAAATCTAATGGTGACCTTGACATTGTCCTTAAAAGTCATGTCAAGTTCAATTTTTTACATTTAGCGTTACCCAGGAACAACGACGTGGACGTAGTAAAATCTGTTCCCTTTGGGGTGCTTGATTTACGTGAGTCCCCTTGCCTCTCACGATGGGGTGCTTGATTTACGTGAGTCCCCTTGCCTCTCACGATGGGGCGCTTGATTTACGTGAGTCCCCTTGCCTCTCACGATGGGGTGCTTGATTTACGTGAGTCCCCTTGCCTCTCACGATGGGGCGCTTGATTTACGTGAGTCCCCTTGCCTCTCACATTTGATTTTTTTAAACAGTATAACATTTTATTTCAAGTGCTCGAACTGTTCTCCATTCATTTCTTGACAGTAACCTAATCGATGATAGAAAGCACCAACAGCATTTTCAATCATTTCAGTAGGAATGAGAGCTGATTCATCAATGATCCTTTCACGTAATTCATCTAAGTTTAAGGGTTTTGTTTTGAATACACGATCCTTCAGATAACCCCAATAGAAATAATCTAGAGGCGTTAAATCGGGGGACCTAGCTGGCCATTCAATTGCACCTCTTCGTCCTATCCATCGATTAATGAATACTGTATCTAAGTATGTGCGAACGTTTCGTGCATAATGAGCTGCTGCACCGTCCTGTTGATACCATGTGTTATTAAAGTCCTCTCCAGCTATTTCTCTTATAGCAGGAACAATTTGATTCCGCAACATAGTTTCATACTTTTCTGCATTTAAATTGCCATCAATAAAAAATGGTCCTATAATCCTATTATTTAATATTCCAGCCCAGACATTTAATTTTTGTGGATATTGTGACTTGGCTTCTCTTGCCCAATGAGGGTTTTCAACTGCCCAATATCTACAGTTATGCCTATTTACGCTTGAGTCAAGTTGAAATGTAGCTTCATCTGAGAAGACTATATTTGATGGAAAATTTGGATTTTGTACGATGCGTGCCATCATATCATCACAGAATTCAACGCGACGACCGAAATCATCTTCATTTAACTTGTGTATTAGCGTTACTTTAAATGGATGGAACTTCTCTCTCTTTAGTATGTTATGAATAGATGATTTACTTATTTCGTGCACTTGAGCAGCTCTACGAACGGAAGTATGCGGATCTTCGGTGAATGTTAACACAACATCTAAAGATTTCTCTTCGTTACCTGCTGACATTGGTCTGCCTGATCGAGGTAAATCGCTGATAGTGCCGGTATTTTCAAACCTTCTAACAGTTTTTGAACTGTTGAAAATGATAGTGGAGTTCCACCAACCCTAAATGAAGCATTAAAAATATCTCTTACGGCCCTATAAGATCGCTGCATGTGTCCCCAACCTCTCATCATGAGAATCGTTATTCTTTCTCTATCAGTGAGTTTGTTCATTTTTATTACTCTTCGTAGTAGACCTTATCCAAAAATACTTTTTGAGTTGAAAATAAAAAGAACTTTTAATTTTCAAAAAATATGTTTGAAAGATGACCAACCCTTTTCTGTGGTGGTTATGGAATGAATAATAGTTTATTGTCACTCTAACCATACGAAAAATAACAAGTAACAATGTTCAATATTTAAACGCTTCAAAAAATTTTACAATGAATCAGCTCTCATTCCTACTGAAATGATCAAAAATACTGTTGGTGTTTTCGATCATCGATTAGGTTACTATCAAAAAGTGGATGGAAAATAATTCGAGCACTTGAAATAAGATGTTAGACTGTTTAAAAAAATTAAAAAGTTTACACAAGATCAGACCGTCATTAAGTTTAAATGACCTTCAAATGAACGTCAAGGTCCTTCTTGAACTATGTTCTGAGTACATGTTTGGACGTAAAGTTTCACACTCTTTCCGATTCCGCTAAAAAAATAGGGGTTACCATTTAAAAAATGAGGTTGACCTCGAAATAACCTCAAAAATGAGGCTCAAAATGAGGTTCAAGGTCGAATCAGAGGTCACCTTCAAGTCTTCGTTCGAACTTACCAAACCTTACCTTTGTTTGTTTTGTTTTACCACTGAACTCGCGAAATTTTTAAGAAATCATACTTTGACCTCAATTTGACCTCTGGGGGCAACCTCAACCTCATACCTTAATACATATCCGGACGTAAAATTTTCCGCTCTTTCAGATTCCGCTATAAAAAATAGGGGTTACCATTTAAAAAAATGAGGTTGACCTTGAAATAACCTCAAAAATGAGGTCCAAGGTCGAATCCAAGGTCACCATTGGATTCCTCGTAAAAAATTACTACAAAGGCGACCTTAACATTTTCCAATAGTAATTCAGCTGAGAAATTACTTGGGTGTTTCCAGACTTTTTGGACACGCTGTATATATCGATATAGTACCTGCATACATAAATAGTGCAAAAATTCATGGGAATTATTATGTATATAGTACCTTGCGTACACCAATGGGGGTTAGCCTAGGGAAATTTCGGGGACTAAAATGTTCTAGGGAAATTTGTGGTTGGTCTAGAGGATACACACACACACACACACACACACACACACACACACACACACACACACACACACACACACACACACACACACACACACACACACACACACACATAGTGCTAATGTATATCTTACACGAGAGAACGAGATAATGTGAATCACACGAGGGTGTCGCGGGTAGGGGGTACGTGCAGTAGTATCTGGGGGAAAACTATATATAGATATACTATCCCAACAAGACCGTCTCAAATAATTCAATGTAGTATGCTATTCTTTATGCGAATACTTTATGAGGTAATATTATATATATATATAGATATAGTACCTGCATACATAAATAGTGCAAAAGTTCATGGGAATTATTATGTACATAGTACCTTGCGTACACCAATGGGGGTTAGCCGAGGGAAATTTCGAGGACTAAAATGGTCTAGGGAAATTCGTGGTTGGTCTAGGGGATACACACACACACACACACATACATAGTGCTCATGTATATCTTCCACGAGAGAACGAGATAATGTGAATCACACGAGGGTGTCGCGGGTAGGGGGTACGTGCAGTAGTATCTGGGGTAAAACTATATATAGATATACTATCCCAACCAAGACCGTCTCAAATTACAGAGATCAGTGTGCGCAGATATTTGAATCCAACGTGGAAAAGTACACGCATGCACGGGGGTATCTAGGGGAATGACTATATATAGCTATACTGCCCCATGTATAAGAGTGAGACCCTAGGGGAAAAGTTCGCGCATGCGCAGTAGTGCCTAGGGGAAAGACTATATATAGATATACTGCCCATGTATAGGAGTGAGGCCGAACTCTCATAGCTATACTACTAAGATAATGAAGAAGCAACTCTTAGAAGACTTGAGCCCTTGCCATCGCCTAATTTATGTTCAGAACTGGAGAATATTGTAGATGCTGAGGTAGACAGTACAGGTAAAATAAATATTTTAACTTTAAATATTGACCTCTATATCATATCTAATTTATGTTAATTTTATATTTATATAGAATCATGCACATCTCAAATGATAGAATCTTTACAAGAAATAAGTTCAATCGACAAAGATGAATTGGAGGAGTCGCATTCAAATTGCTCAATGAATAGTACCCTGACTAAAACTAATACTGTATATGAGATTAAAATTCTCATTATAAATGTATCGAATGATGTTTCTTCGACTCCATTTGAAACTGCTGTAATTGCTGAACTGGGTTTAATTCAGAACTACTTACAGCAGCTAAGTGTATATCCATGAATCAACTAACAGGAGTGGTGAATGCAATGAACAACCGTATTATAGTTATAGATAGTCAAATCACAGTATTAGATAATAGTATAAAGCAACTACATGATCTACAAAATGAAGCTTGTAACTTTTTGGTGAATAAGGAAGTTATGAACAACACAAATATTGACTTCGAAAAGAAATATAAATTAAAACTACCCATAGATGATCTTGAATCATTCTTGAAGTTTGATAGGCAATTAAAAACCAATGATTTTCTCAAAAGTGATGTTGTAAGTATAGCTATATACATATAACAATGCTTATGTAATTTTATCATATTTTTGTACTGAGTTAAGATTTATTTTTTAGGGTACTGAACTGATGAAACATGTTGGACATGTTGACAAATGTATGGAAGGTGAGTAACAAGTTCATATTCATTATCTACTTATATTTGATGTTAAATTAAAAAAATTAATTGCATTTTTTAATTCACAGCTATAATGTTAATAACCAGACAAAAGAAAATACTTCAAACGACAGAGAAGGATTTGATGTCAAATCTAAGTAATATTTTATCTAATGCCAAAAAATGGAAACAAAATAAGCTGTCGACTAATTAATTATTTAAATTAAAATTTATTTTTATTAACCTTTAAGTACTGCAATATTAATGTTATTTAATATTAATAAAATATAATTAATATTTATTCTGACATTTATTTATAGTTACTATTATTTAAACCTTATAAACCTTAAGCTATATGAACTTGTTTAGATGTACGTAACCTCAACGGTAAGTATTTTGGATTTTATATAAACTTTGGCCAACCGCTGGTCAATGGATCGTCAAAAATGTGACGAAATTATAGGTTTATTGGCCAACGACTGGCGAAACCGTTGGCCAACATATTAAAATTGACCAACCATTGGCCAATGGCTGGTGAACGTTTCTACCAGGATACGGTTGCATGATTTAACAATTTTATGGCTTTTATCAATTTTCAAAGTGCTGTAGAATTTTTCCTTAGCTCGGCCAACAATTTTTTTTTTGGAAATTAAAGTACTCGATCCAAAGAATTGAAAAAAAATTCGCTGGAGAAATTTGATACTGGCGTAGTCCTTACTTTTGGACGATCAATATATAAAAAAATACTAGCACATTCTACAAATAAAATGCAAACTTTTTTCCAATCAATATTCTATACTAAATATTTCAAAATTTTGAGTAAAAAAATGATAAAAGTTGTATTTTAACCAAAAATTGCCAAAAATAACAATTTTCAATGTTGCATATCTTTTTTATTTATGTAAATATCGATCTAAAATTTTAGGAACATGTTTTTTTCATAAAACACTAAAAGTAAACAAAATTTGATCGATTTTAAAATTTTGAGCTGATGATCACATGAAACATACCATGTATATTAAAAGAGATTTAAAAGATATTGTCATTATCGACCATGAAAAAAACAAGTGATAAGGCTTGTTCATAAAGAATTTGCAGCTGGGACTTAATCTTACCACCTGCATTAAGAGCTTTCCAAATTTGTCAAAAGAAAGAGAGCAAATTATGGATTCAGGATTATTTTGTTAAAACACTTAGTATCAGTTGCTGTTACGGAAATGGTAGTTGATATGAAGACTCAACTTCTTGGCCAACTTTGAGCTTCTTGTTTTATAAAAGCAAGGAAAACAGGTGATAACAAACATTTGAATTATAATTCTAAAAATTTTACGTTTTTTTTATTCCTTGCAAGCTCTAATCTATTATTAATAAAAATCAAAATGTTTATGACGATATTGAGACGGTTATGAAGATATATTATTGTTATTATTTCTGTTAACTATTTAAATTCTCTGCTCTAAAAACATTAATAAAAATTCAATTTTTTTCTTCAAACAATCTTTCTGTAAACATCTGTCCAACTCTCTACAAAGGACTTTATTGAAAGCTTAAATATATTTTTAACAATTAATATAAATACTTTTAAAAAACTAATTATTTAAGTATTCTCTAATATAAGTCCTATAAAAACATTTTCTATTTCTCACAAAACTGATTTTTGTTATCTGCAGTATCCCATTCTCATTTTCAAATTAGCTCTTTATCTCTTTACAATATTTTATTATAAAGTTGCTATGAAAATGTTTTCCATTTCTTATAATAGTATATTATGATACGTGTGACTTAAGTGGCCCATTATTGCACGGCGTGAGGTTAGCGCCCGAGCGCAGCGAGCTAAACGCCGTGTAATAATGAGCCATTTAAGTCACGAGTATCGTATACTATTTTATAGCTCGTGTGACATAAACCCGCCATATTCTTATTTTATTTATTTGTGCATATTTATAATGATAGTTGGAAGTGGGGTGGGAGGTGTGGGGCGGAGGAGGGGGGGGGGGGGGGTCGGAGGGCGCAGCCCCCCCGCCCTGAAAAAAATTAATAAGAAGTTATTTAAATAATAGAATACCTGATATAGAATATGGTTATTATTGAATCTAGAATATTGAATATATACATAAAAAATCATAAAACTAGATTCTTGACAATTTGATTTGTATCTTTAACAATAAGTTGAAGTTTATGAAAGTGAAAGATTTGTATACGTTATATCATTAAAGAGAAAGACTTTTAAAACTAAAATCCATACAGTTTAATATTGAATATTTAAAAAGCGCGCGGTCTGCTATTCCATAGCAGATGAAACTAACCTATAATATAGAGAAGCCTTATTATCATAATTTTTATTTATTCTTTGTGGTTTGTCAACTATTAACGAAGTTTTACTTCTTTTCCTGTTCATTCTTATATGTAAAATCATATTTTTGAATAGTTGTGGTAGATAATTGGCGTTAATTACGTATCTGTGACTTAAGTAAATTCATTATTTCACAGTGTAATAATGGGCTACTTAAGTCACAACTAGCCGTGACTTAAGTGCGGATTTAGGTCACACAGTGCTATAATAGTACATTTCAACACTGGTGCGGAAGGTGATGATTTACTTCGTGTGACGTTTTTCGCACGAGCGAAGCGAGTGCGAAAAGTCACACGAAGTAAATAATCAACTTCCGCACTCGTTTCGAACGGTATTTTATACCACGAGAGCCGAAAAATCATACCAAAGTTGTGATTTTGAGGTTAGAGTGGTATAAAAATCATTTATACCACTCTAACTTCAAAATCACAACTTTGATATGATTTTTCAGCGCTCGTGGTATAAAATACCGTTCGAAACTAGTGTGTAAGTCGATTATTTAGGTGGTGTGACTTTTTCGCACTCGCTTCGCTCGTGCAAAAAGTCACACCAGCTAAATAATCGACTTCCCCACCCGCGTCGAAATGTACTATTTTCTTATCTGTAGTATTACTCATTAAATTAAAGTCTTACTTTCAATAACAGTATCATTTCTGTAAATAATTCATTATTATTTTCTCTACATAATATTCATCTCCAAAAATGGTCTATATTACATTGTTTAAAAACTCCTTTGATAAATTATTTACAAAATCTCGACAATCCTTTAAAAACTCTTGCAAACAATGAGAACAAACATTGTTTGATGCCCTACAGCGGAAATATTTTTGTTCAAAAATGTTTAAGACTATTAATAAGAGTTATAAAGTCTTAAAAAATGTTATAAATTGTTATGTTTTTATTAGGCACGACCGCTGCTCGGGAGAGCCTTATAATTTCGCCAGAGCGAAATTTGTTAACATTATTAAAACTGAAATTTGAGGTATAAAAATGATTTTCCCCCCATCCAGAATCGATTTTAGGCACTTTCCACAATGTATGTATATCTGTATGTTCGTATGTAATCAAGTTACCAGATTATCTTAATAAATTTTCGATCAATTTCATGGGGATTGCGGGAAAATACTCCTCTAATTATATACAACCGGCAGTCCCTTAATGAGAAAGATCGATGGAAAACTTTAAATATACGAGCACAAAGAAAAATGTCAAAAAATCGATTTTTAAGCGTAATGTCTAGAAAAATTAATTTTAAGTTAATATCTATAGATCTATCTGCTAAAACTAATTAAAAGACAACTTTTTTCTGTTGGACATTTTTTACTAGGAACAATATTTGCCAAGATAACTGCGAAAAACGGCAAAAAAGGTCAAAAATGGACGATTTTTTACTATAACTTGACCGGATTTGATTTTACACAAAAATATTAAATATAAAAGTTGTAGATAATATTTAAACAAAACTTTTTTCTATTTAACATTTTCATCTAAAATCAACTCCTGACGAGTTAAACTTATAAAAACGATTTTAAACGCCAAAATATACATAAAATGGACGATTTTCTGCTATGACTTGACAGAATTTGATTTTACACAAAAATAGTAAATACAAAAGTTAAAGATAATATTTAAACAAAACTTTTTTCTATTAAATATTTTTATGTAAAATCAAATCCTGATGAGTTAAACTCATGAAAGCGATTTTAAACGCCTAAATATACATACAAATAGACGATTTTCGGCTATAACTAGACAGGATTTGATTTTACACAAAAATGTTAAATATAAAAATTGTAGATAATATTTAAACAAAACTTTTCCCCCATTTAACATTTTTATGTACAATCAATTCCTGACGATCTAAACCTATAAACACAACTTTGAACGTCTCAATATACCTTATATAGTCAATTTTCGCTTATTATTTAACAGAATTCGATTTGACACAAATATTACATACAGTAGTTATAAATAAAATCGGAAAAATCAATATAACATTTCAAAGATGATATAATTATAAAAATATAATAATAAGATACAAAATTACGTTTGATTACAATGTTAAATAAACACTAGACTAGATTGAAAGCATAATTAAAAAAACGAAATATCTACTTTTCATTTTTTACAAAATAGCAAATATGCAAACTAAAACATTGTTGATAGTATATTATGAACTTTTTTAATATATATAAATTATGGGATCCCATATTACAAATTATGGAATAATAGCTTGGAATGGTTTATATATGAATAGTCTTAGACCATTACAAAATCTACAAAATAGAATCATTAAAATTATATACAAAAATACTTTTAATATTGAACAATTATTTTGTTAGGAACATGGTATTATATAAGTAAATATTAAAGTAACATCATATTAAAACAAAAAACTTTTGCGTAATGTATGTGCTACCTCTCTTTCTCCCCCTGTCCCTCTCGCTCTCTCTCTCTCCCGCTACCTCAACATTCGTCAAACTGACAACCAAAAACTTTAATGAGAGCTTAAATATTTTTTAAAAACAATCAACACGTTTTTTAAAAGCTAATTTTTTAAGTACGTTCTGACAACACAACTTGTCTAGTCCTTTTAATTCTTCTAGTCTCATCTATTCAATAAGCACTCTTTACAAATGGTAATAACTTTTTCATAACTGTATAAATAATAATATTGTTAATATAAAACTTTCTACGAAAGTATAAAATAAGGCAAGTATAGACGTTTTTTCTGTATAATCTATAAAATAATATTATTTATGATTTTTTTAAATAAATCAAATAAATACCAGTCAAAAAGTCTTTCACTTCGGAGTCATTATATGCTGAACAAATTATATGTAAGTAAGTACATTCAAATTGTTCATTGTAAATCAAACAAACGAAAGTTGTGAAATCAATTACCGATAGTCAAGTAATGCAAACAATTCTCCGAAACAACTGTATGACTGCTCTCAGAAATGTATTCTGTTGTATTTATTCAAATAAGGAGATGGAATAAAAGACACACAACTGTTTAGGTTTTAGTGAGTTTTCTTTTATTTAGTGCTTCGCACACGGACACTCCTTCTTCGATGACCGTTACCACTCGACTGATTTATCGCCGCTCGCAGGGGGCGCTCGCTTTCTGTATAAGTAGAAAGGGTAACTGTATATGAGAGAGCATGGTACAAACGCTATATTCCAACACTCCCTCCCGTTTGACCTAAGTCTTTCTTTAGTCTTACAAAAATACTATTCATATAATAATCTAGTCAGTCTTGCAGACTCCTTCACTCGCCGGACTCGCCGAACTCCCCTTTTCTCACCGTACTATCCTTGATTTATTATTCCTGTTGTTCTGAAAAAAAAAACTTTAGTGAGAAACATGTAAATGATATAATGGTGTATTAAATATATCCGCAATTTGATCTTTAGATCTTATCCATTTTATTTCTATACGTTTTAGCTTAACACACTCCTTAACGTAATGTTCTTTTGTCTTTGTCTTAGCTTGTTCCCACCGCTAGTCTCAGCGTTTATTTTAGCGGCTTTATTATCACACCATAAAGTCATGGGATAAAACGACTCACCAACTACTAATTTTATAGAGTTATGTAGGGAGTTCATTTCTTGACACACATCGCTCATAGCTACATACTCTGCCTGACATGTTGACAATGCAACATACTGTTGCTTTCGAGTACGCCAAGCTATCGTATCTCCAAATAGTTTAACAGCATAACCACAAGTGGTTAGTAACCCTTTGCAATCTGAGAAGCTAGCGTCAGAGTATAGTTGAATGTCACCTGTCTCACCTGCATATCTTATACCCATTTTCTTAGTACCTTTCAAGTATCTCAGAATGCGTTTTGCTATCAACCACTCATTTCCAGTAGGATCAATTTGGTGTCTGCTTAATATATTTACTGCATAATTAATATCAGGTCTAGTCGCGCCTGTTAAGTATAATAAGCATCCTACCACTTCCCTATATGGAGCATGTATTTCTGTCTCCCCTGACTCATTTACCTCACCATCGATATCAGATTCACATACCTTTCTTTCACGGTTTAATACCTGACTAATCACCATAGGGGATTTGCATGGATTCGAATGTTCAAATCCATATCTTTGTAATAATCGATCAATATAGAGAGTCCTGAGATAGTTCTAAAACCTCTTTTTTCTATCGCGCCTAATTGAAATTCCTAAGAATTCTTTTGGCTCACCTAGAATGTTCATTTCGAATTCTTTGCTCAACTGTGACTTCACACCTTGTAATTTAACTATATCATTACTTGCAATTATAATGTCATCAACGTACAAAAGCAGAATTAGGAACTTCTCCTTTTCTCGCCAGGTGAATAAACATGGTTCTAAGTCAGAATTTTTCAAGTTTAGTTTTTCCGCAGCCTCAGTGAATCTATCATTCCAACGCTTGGGGCTGATTCGTAAACCATAAAGAGCTTTTTCCACTTTGCAGACTTTGTTTTTCCTTTCATTTTCATTATGCAGAGTTCCATCGGGAATATGCATATAAATCTCTGCGTCTATGGTCCCGTTAAGGAAGGCTGTTTTTACGTCCAGCTGACACACCTCGAGATCATACTTATTTATTATTGCAAATATTGTACGCACCAAAGGTAGCCTCGATACTGGAGCATACGTCTCACTTAATTCGTACTTGTTCAGATCTTTAAAACCCCTGATTACTAATCTCGCCTTGAATTTTACGTCACCATTTGGTTTTAATTTTCTTTTGAATATCCACCTAGAATCTATTATGTTTGTTTTCGCACCCTCCTCTAGTCTTGCCGGTTTGTCCACTAATCTCCACACCTTGTTTTTATACATAGAGTCCAATTCAGAATTAATAGCCTTTTGCCATTGGCCCTTGTCCTTAGATAACATAGCTTCTTTATAATTCGATGGATCAGAGTTTATTTTTGCTAGCAAGGCATAATATACCTCGTCATTGTACTGTCTGGTTATAGAATTTGCTTTGTTTTGATTTGGAACAGTGAGTAAACCTTGAGCTTTTATTTGTTCATCAAGGTCCAGTGATTCGAAGCTATTATCTTTTATTTTCAAACTACTGATCTGCTCACCTTCTTTATTAGATTCTACACCTTTCTTGGGCCTGCCCCTTTTTCTCTTGCCTTCTCCCTCCGGTTTTAAATTGTTCTCACACACCTTTTCTTCATTATTCAACTTAATAAACCAATTTTCTTTATCAATCTCACCAGAATCAATTAGATGATTATTAATACTATTCTTACCGTATATATCTCCATAAACAAGCCTTTCATTGAATCTAGCATTCCTGCTTTCGTAGTATTTGCCTTCTTCTGGTTTTAAAAATTGAAAACCCGTTGGTATATAACCAACTAAAATAACTCACCTTGCTTCAGATCGAAATTTGGGACCGGTTTTCCTTTGCACCTTTATGTATGCAACACACCCGAATCTTTTAATTTGACTAATGTCAATTTTGTTGTGGGGAGCAAATGCTTCTAGAGGTGTGATCATATTATTTGATTTGTGGGGTGTTCTATTATAAGCATATACTGCCGCATATGTTGCTAGATCCCACAAGTTTTCAGGTAATTTGGAATCATAGATGTAAGATCTCACCTTATTTTGCAGCATCTCATTGAATCGTTCAGACACACCGTTATGCTGTGGAGTATCCGGACTAGCCAGTTGTAATTCCGCACCCAATTCATTCAGAACTTCTATAGTATAGCCACCTGTGAATTCTGTGCCCTGATCCGTTCTCAAATAACACACCTTCGCATCGTAACCCAATAGGTTTCTAGCGCTTCTGACAAAATATTTTAGGCAGTGTCCTGTTTCTGATTTTGCTTTCATACAGTAAGCCATGGCCAATCTCGTTTTGTCATCGACAAATACCGAGATGAATCTGTATCCCTTGGGATGCGTCACTGGACTTATAGGACCCATCAAATCGGAGTGGATGATTTGTAGAGGTTCTGTTGCTCGCGTTCGCACCGAGTTAAATGGTAAGCTTTTCATTTTGGCTATCATACACACCTCGCAATTTAGCAAAGCTTCATCGAAGATAGCTTTTCTCAATCCTGTATTTTTCGGAAATTTGTTTTGCAAAGCCTTGAGATATGTGATGGACGCGTGTCCAAACCGAACATGCCACAATAGGGCTTCATTATTTGCTTTAAAACGCTCATTTGTTATTAGAAATGGTGACTCTTGATCAGGTGATACTACAGATGGTAACTCATCTATATCGTGAAACTGTCTATCACAAATCGTTGTATCAAAGTTAGATATTTCTTTTATTTGTAGTATGGATTTTTCTTTGAATTTCACACCTTCTTTTTCAGTTTCTAATTTTTCATTGAAGTCAGTTCTCTCACCTGTATCATTTACATTTTCTTCTTTATTTAATGTTTCCTCTTGATTTTCTATCTCATTATTCGAAGCCTTTTTCGCTCTGCTTCGTGTGAAATGTGTGTGCTCACCTGTTTCATTATCTGATAGATTTGCAAAGATACATCTATTAGCACTACCCTGAGTGACAGAATCATTCGTATTACTACTATTTATATCCAACTCAATAACCCAGTACGGTTGTTTATAAACCCCTGTAATGAATGATTCGTTTGAAATCTGATCAAAAATATCTATTTTCTCATCGTCAAGGTAAATACCCAGACCCATTTCTGCGAATCTGCGCAATGACAACAAGTTCTCCGACAATGATTCAGCACAAATAACGTTATCCAATTCTAGAGTTTTATTAATAGCTTGATTAATTTCTACTATGCCGCTCCCTTCCGAATTGAAGTCCGCAGACTTGTTTTTATTTGCGCACCTTATCACACCTTTATCGGAATCGTTAAATTTTTTAAAAATTACCCTAGAGTTAGTCAAGTGCTCTGTGGCTCCACAGTCAGCCAAGAACCTTGAGATAATCGCAATTCTCTCCCCATCTCTTTTAGTTTTTAACGCCTTTTTATCTCACACGGACGTATTTAAAGCATTACTTAATGTTATTACGGTTTTTAACGTATTCTCACCTTTGTTAATTTTCGCTCCGCTTTCTCCTGTATTTTGCCCTAGTCTCTGGTTGTTGCTGTTCTGTCCCTTTCCTCCTCTATTGCCATATACCCTACCTGCCCTGCCTCTACCCCTACCTCTACCTCTCATATCAAAACGACCTCTTTTCGCATCTCTATAATTGTCGCTCGAGGAATTCGCATGCCCTCTTTTCGCACCGCGTTTGATATTTAGTCCTTTACCTTGATTGTCTTTTTGGCAATGCGATTTTCTCTCCTGCTGTGCCAACCAGACTGGGCAATCTCTCTTCATGTGGTTTGCTATTTTCCCACAGCCGTAGCACTCCTTCGCACCTGGAGGATGGAGACACTCTTTCGCCATATGACCAAAGCCACCACAATTGTAGCAATAGTCGTCCGCTCCTTTAGTTTTTCTCACCCTTGTGTAGTTTACTCTCAACGGTTTGGTTTCTCCAGCATTGCTGATACTTGCCTGGTTCCGCATGGCCTCATCCTCCAATAACAAAGTTTTTAATTGATCAAATGTTAGCCCATGACCAGTTAAAGTTTTGTTCGAGAATTAATTTGTTTGGATATTTGGCACAGACACTATTATTGCATTGAAAAATGCATCTCTTTTCTCTCCTTCTGATAGCGGTGTGATACCTGAGGCATTTTCGTAACTCCGGACTAAATCATCAAAATGCTCACAGAACTCTGCAGCTTTTGTCTTTCCAATAATGTATTTTAAATAGTACAATTGTTTTCTCACCGAATGGGAAGTAACATTGTTTTCACACCTTTTTATCTCTTTGATTTTGTCCAAAATTTTTTACCGGATCTTTGATATGTGTAACTTTAGAGTGATAATAAGTATCAATCCGATTTATCAAGATATCTCTGACTTTAAAATTTTGATCTGTAAGTATTTTTTCATCTATTACTTCCATATTTAAATCCTTTTCTACTATATGTAACAGATCTAGCGTCCGAAGTTCTGACGAGAAGAAATCATAGAAATGTTCATATTTTGTGTTTGTGGTTAATATGTCATCGTGCCTCTTATTCACACCTTTATTTATTTCTTTATTTTTCATAGTCATTAGTTCATTTTTAAGCAGACTTTTAATTTTAGATTGTAATTCATTTTCCGTATGCCCAGGTGTCACGCCCATCTCACCACGATCATTACTATTATTTTGACTCACCTCTTGATTTTCTTGCACCTCATTCCTCACATTCGGCTCTTTATTTACCGTTGCCAAATTTCCAAGAGATTTCTCTATATTTGTTAATGTCGCTTTCAGAGCAACATTTTCTTCTTTGAGGTTTTCATTTTGTTCACTCACTCTTTAAACTCAGTTACGAATTTTTCATCCAGCAATTTTTGATTTGATGAAATAACACTCACCCCTTTCATCAATTCTTTTAGGCTGGCGAGAGCATTCGTGTGCAGATCTGAGTGCTTACCGACAATCTGTATTATTTGGTTGAACTTTTCATCCTGCTTGCCAATTTGTTCTGACACTATTTAAGAGGGTTTGTCATTAATTTTATTATTTATTTTGTTAGAGGTTTAAGGGGGCAGAGCATTGTTGGGCGCGACAACTGATTGATCCATACCTTTATTTATAGCCTCACTCACTGAGGATTCTGTCGAACTTGCCTGTGTCGCTATGCTCACCATCTCACCCTTCTCACCTTGAACCGTACCATTTATCACACCGTTGTCGTCTTCACCCCTTTCCTTTAATAATTCTGCCTCCTGTTCTTCACTTATCTCACCATCATCTACAGTAGTGGACTTTTCCTGATGGATTGGAAAAACTGGCATAACGAGAGGTAGATCATTTTTGGTTTGTTCTTGTTCCCATAATAGCAGATTTTCCCACTGCTCTGGTGTCATCATCCTCTTTTCTGTGAAAAGTTATTTCATAAGATAATTGTTTATATAAAATATTTATCGTTAGCCAGTTTTTGTTGATGTTAATTAGTTGACCGAATGCGAGTATGACTAATCAACAACGAGCATGTATATCAGTCTCCGAACGCAAGATTTCTAATATACAGCCCTAGTCTTCCCTGCCACAACACAAGAACGCAATGCTTTTGTGACTGGGTCGACCCATCAGGTGATAAAAGGAAATTGTGCGTATATAAATATGCGCACTCATGTGCTTATACTCACACACGACCCCTGAAATTCTGATCTGAATTTACACAGTTTATTTACTTTATTTTGAATATTTAATTGCATGCATTAAATATTTTCTGCGACAACACACCTTTCTGACCATAGTTTTCTCACCCTGTTATACATGTATATATTACACACCTGTTATATATTTTCCACCTTTCTCTGTTTGGACATGTACCACCTCCCCTTCAATAGCTATTGTTATTACATCTCCTTTGTGTATTTTCTCCAGCCGGAAGGCTTTACGAATGTACATCCATACTTGTTTTAACAAGTCTTCAGCTGTAAAATTTCAATCATAATTAGTTAGTATATACACACCATATATTCACTCCCAACCTCACCACATGCAGGTGGGTTTGTCAGAAAGAGCGAGAGCGCGCCGTGTTTTTCCGGAGCCGCGTTACGCGCGCGCCGTACTTTAGCTTTTCGCGCTCACACCTATACACATCCGCCTCTCCCTCACGTCGGTGGTCGCCACACGTGCGAATAGCTCGTGTGAGAGCGCGCGTGCACTCACACTCCCGCCCGGCCACGGCTAGCACTCGCCTCTGGCGCCACTGGGCCTTCTGGGCTTCTTCCCCCACTTGCGCCCCTCTCGTCTCTCCTTTTCCACGAGCTCCCAAACTCGCGCGCTGGCCGTTGCGTGCCCGTTTCCCGGAATTTGTGAAAAACCCGCGCACTCGCGCGTTTTTGTTTTTCCGTCTTTTTTTTTTTTTTTATAATTCGGAGAGACAATTTAGCAGTTTGTATACTCACCTTTTTCGTTCTGAGTGGGGCTCGCACCTGCAGATTTATTGGCCATCTTATCCGATTTCGACATCCTTTCCCCTTCCTTGTTGGTCGCAGCGGCACAGAAAACACACCTCGTGAAGATCAAACCTCTGCTTCACACCGCGAAAATGAACCTCTGCTACACACCGCTTTCTATATCCGTCTCTCAGCTTGTGCGCAATGGAAGCGTATAGTCAGGGCCTATAACCTGACTGTATTTATTCAAATAAGGAGACGGAATAAAAGACACACAACTGTTTAGGTTTTTGTGAGTTTTCTTTTATTTAGTGCTTCGCACACGGACACTCCTTCTTCGATGACCGTTGCCACTCGACTGGCTTGTCGCCGCTCGCAGGGGGCGCTCGCTTTCTGTATAAGTAGAAAGCGTAACTGTATATGAGAGAGCATGGTACAAACGCTATATTCCAACATATTCAAATTTGTTCATTTTTCTGTACAAATTAAAGACAAGAAAGTACTGAAATCAATTTATTGTAGTCAAGTACCCATAAGTTAACTTGACTGACATAATAGAACTTTTCGTACCTTGCGTGTAAAATTACATTTGACGCCAACGTTATGTAACTTCAAAAATATTCAGCCAGCGGGCATAAAGTATTACCTAACGTCTAAGAGGCGCAATAGCTCACATACTCCTACAAAACCTTATAGAACCTACGCACTTTACGCCCGTGTGGGTGATAATTATTTTATAACTATTATGCCTTCTTTTCATTTCTAAAATTCATAAGAATTTATACAAATATTTAGGAAAAGTCGAAGCCTATATAAAACAATTACATAGTTACTCTACACATCCCTATTTTTCATTATACTTTCTCAATTTTGAACTTTCTATAATATTACGCATCTTGGGAGGACAAGGGAAGTCTATAGAGATGCTCTAGCAGGGGTGAACCTCCAATCTCCCACACATACTTGGCGGGCCCGACGGTTTGCAGTTCAAGGTGTAGACATGGTCAATTTCATATAAATATTCATATGTTTAAAGATAAAATGTATAAATTGGTTGCAACTACATATTAAATACTGATCCATGAATCTATCAATCGGTTTTTAAATAGAAATTGCAAACCCGCGTGAAAATATATGAGATCTCGTATGAGAATATCGGACATCAGATCTCATATGAGATTTCATGTGAGATCTCATAATATATAAAACTGCAGATAACATCACACATATATATGAAATCTCATATGAGATCTAATGTTTGAGATACTCAGATGAGATTTGATATGATATTTACACGAGGGAAAAGGATAAAAACTTAGGTGGCTTATAAAATGGTTAGTAAAATCTAAAGCACTTTTGAGTAGATTTTTGAGTAGAATTTATATATGAATTTTTATTTCATTTCTGTGTAAAAGCGACGGACACACGGAATAATATTTTGGGTAATGGAAGTAAATCATGAGATTCGGCACATATGAAGGGAAGATATATTTAAACACTATAAACTAAAAATTAGAGCCATTATAATTATTTATTAATTATAGTGGACTTATAGGTATAACAATTTTTCATTGATTTATGCAAAAATTTAGAATTCTTTACAAAGCCCACCGGTAAACTGCAAACCGTCGGGCCCGCCAAGTATGTATGGAGGATTGGAGGTTCACCCCTGCTAGAGCATCTCTATAGACTTTCCTTGTCCTCCCAAGATGCGTAATATTATAGAAAGTTCAAAATTGAGAAAGTATAATGAAAAATAGCGATGTGTAGAGTAACTATAATTGTTTTATATAGGCTTCGACTTTTCCTAAATATTTGTATAAATTCTTATGAATTTTAGAAATGAAAAGAAGGCATAATAGTTATAAAATAATTATCACCCACACGGGCGTAAAGTGCGTAGGTTCTATAAGGTTTTGTAGGAGTATGTGAGCTATTGCGCCTCTTAGACGTTAGGTAATACTTTATGCCCGCTGGCTGAATATTTTTGAAGTTACATAATGTTGGCGTCAAATGTAATTTTACACGCAAGGTACGAAAAGTTCTATTATGTCAGTCAAGTTAACTTATGGGTACTTGACTACAATAAATTGATTTCAGTACTTTCTTGTGTTTAATTTGTACAGAAAAATGAACAAATTTGAATACATAATAAGGGGTTTTGATTTTGGATGCGGTCACAATGTGAATAAACCTCCAGAATCAGGTGAAAAATCAATTAAAATTGGGTGCATTATTATGACGTCGTCTGAAATGTTTTATTTTATACAAAATTTGAACCTAATAATCGGTGATTTAATACCAACAGATAATAATTATTGGGAATTGTATCTACTTCTAAAAGAAATTGTAACTATTGTATCTAGTGATACATTTCATACTCTTGCTTATCAATTGTTGGAGACCATTATTTCCGAATATTTATCGTTATTCACAACACTATCTGGTAAACTGAAACCAAAACACCATTTCCTTATTCACTATCCGCGATGTATGAAATTGTACGGTCCGTTATGGAAAATATGCTGCCTTCGATTTGAAAATAAAAATCAAGAAGGAAAATTTGTTTCCCAAAGTACTACCAGCCGTGTCAACATAAATAAAACTATTTCAGTTAAGCATCAGTTGCAATTGAATTATAAATTTTTGACAAAAAAACTAACGCAGGCAGTATTTCATACCAAAAATAATAAAGCGAAGCCTATTAATGTATTACAAGATCGTAAAAATTATTTTCATTTAATAAATGAACTTACTGTAGTAAGCGTCAAGTCAGTTTTTTATTATGACAAATTAATTAAAAAAAATTGTATTCTAGTGATCTTTGCTTCTTCTAGACCTAAGTTTCAATTGGTGCACGAAATATTACTTAACAAATCTAAATATATTTTTATTACGAAAAAATTAAATGATTGTTTCTATGATGAATATCTGCAAGCATTTAAAATTTTTAATTTGGAGGATTTTAACTTTGAAAAGGTAGAAGAAGATCAAATTCATAATTGTAGAATAACAAACATGGTGTTATCGCCAAATAGCTATCATTATATTTCAAAAACTTGGATGTAAAAACTTTCTTAATAAACAAATTTCTGTAACCTTGCAATATAAAAATTTGTATAGCTTTTTTCTTTCCAATTATTTAAATTATTATTTTCATTTTTAAATACAATAAGTAGTAACATTCCAAAATTTATCTTTTTAAATTTGTCGTAAAGAGTAATACTAGTTTTACACACAGATGGCGTATTATGAAACTCGCAAGTGACCGAACTCATAGCCGATTAGTATATAAGAATAATTCCTTCGAAGCATTTCATGCGAGACATGCGTGCGTGCGATTAGAATAAATATTATAAGCAGATAGGTCATAGGTATGATAAATAAATAAATATTGTAAACAGGATTAGCGAGAAGGCGACTAAACAAAAAACGATATATGCCTACAAAAATTATTTACTATATCTCCATAACAAATAAAAAAAATGTACTGCGCTAATAATTATTTCAAAAAGTTTCAGTGAACCAGTTTCTACTAGAAGAGCAAACTGAAAAAAAGAACAAAGAAATCAAAATTTCTTTTTTTATTTACAGATTTCAAAATAATTCATAAAATGAGCTAGTAAAAATTGCTATTTTAATAAGAAAATTTGTTACACGACATAGTAAAATAGGAATATCATAAATTTTACTATGTAACATAGCAATTTTTGATAAAATGCAAGTATATCTCATCTTTGGTATAAAATATAGTAATTTTTGCTGAAGTTATATTAAATTTTATTAGACCATTTTTCTCAGTGCACATATAATCTTGTTAAAAAAACATAACCAATTTATGAATTGCAGATAATCACTGAGAATCAAAGCTTTTTTGATATTCTTGTATAGATAAAACTTTTGACGTCTCACATCCTGGTTAAATCATACATGAGATTAACTGAGCACTTTTTTTGTTGAAATTTTCACAATAACACATCCTTTTCGCTTTTTTCAATTGATATAATCTTTTATGAGATGTAAGTTAGATATGAGTTCTTGAAATTATTATTGATTGAAACTACGTAAATTATTAACTCAGCATTATACCTACACATAATCTTGTTAAAAAAACGCAACCAGTTTATACACTGATAATTACTGAGAATCAAAACTTTCTTGATATTCTTGTATAGATAAAACTTTTGACGTCTCACACCCTGGGAAAACCATACATGAGATTAACTGAGCACTTTTTTTGTTGAAATTTTTACAATAACACATCCTCTTCGCTTTTTTCACTTGACATAATCTTTTATTAGATATAAGTTAGATATAAGTTCTTAAAATTATTATTGATTGAAACTACGTAAATTATTAACTCAGCATTATACCTACACATAATCTTGTTAAAAAAACGCAACCAGTTTATAAACTGATAATTACTGAGAATCAAAGCTTTCTTCATATTCTTGTATAGATAAAACTTTTGACGTTTCACACCCTGGGAAAACCATACATGAGATTAACTGAGCACTTTTTTTGTTGAAATTTTTACAATAACACATCCTTTTCGTTTTTTTCATTTGACATAATCTTTTATGAGATATAAGTTAGATGTAAGTTCTTGAAATTATTATTGATTGAAACTACGTAAATTATTAACTGAGCATTACCCATACGCAACCTTGTTAAAAAAACACAACCAGTTTATGAACTGATAATCACTGAGAATCAAAGCTTTCTTGATATTCTTGTATAGATAAAACTTTTGACGTCTCGCACCCTGGAAAAACCATACATGAGATTAACTGAGCACTTTTTTGTTGAAATTTTCACAATAACACATCCTTTTCACTTTTTTCATTTGACATAATCTTTTAATTGGTGATTGAGTAAGTATGTACAACAGCATAGCACTGATATCGACTAAGCTTCTTGAGGATAACAAATGCTTTTCCATTAATAATATAATCACCATTAATAATATAATGTAAATCACCAGGGTCATGAGGACAATCGTTCATTTTTGCTAATTCAAAATTAGATTTTTCAGATAGTATATGTACTATCTGAAAAATCTAATTTTAATTTTAATTCTAATTATGATTAGAACTCTTCAACATTATTGGCTATATCTCCAAAATGACTCGAAAAAATCTTGTTACGTAATATCTGTAAAAATTAGAACTTCTCAACATGTTTGGCTACATCTCCAAAATTACTTGAAAAATTCTTCTTGTGTAATATCTGTATCTGTAAAAGTAAAAAATCACACAAAGTCCCACCAAAAATTATTATTGGAATCTTTGATATCTACACTACTATTCTACTAAACACAACAATTTTCGTATTCTATTTATAAATGTTATGAAATAAAATATATAAAAATATAAATATACTTGTACTCATCGTACATTTTGTATAACTTACAAGTCAATATTTCCATGTTTTAATAATTGGACTTATATCTCATCTGATAATTTATTCTGTTTGTTGTTTAAAAAAATGTCCGTCCTAGTTCTTGTATAGACTTTTCATCTTACCCAATTTAATTAAAAAAATATAACTTTAACTAATGAGGTTTCCTTCTTTTGTACAATCATGTATAAATACAGATCATTCTTCTTGTTATGTAAGTCTGAAAAAAAATTTGTTAAAATCAACACAAAGAGTCGATGTTCTTTTCTCAACAAAAATTTAAAAAATTTGAAATAAATATTTAGACATTTAATACTTATCTGATGATTATTTTTGTTGTTAATTAATATGATTAAGCTGTTTTAATACTTGCAATGTTGACCTTTGTCTTCTATTAGTAGTTAATTTTTCAGATGTAGAAAGTTTATGTTTTGCAGGTCTATTGAATGCACGAATATCGGTGATCTACGATATTTATTGTAGATTCTTGTTATGTAAATCTGAAAAAAAATTTGTTGAAATCAACACAAAGAGTCGATGTTCTTATCTCAACGAAAATTAATAAATTTGAAATAAATATTTAGACATTTAATACTTATCTGATGATTATTTTTGTTGTTGATTGATATGATTAATTTGTTTTAATACTTGCAATGTTGACCTTTGTCTTCTAGTAGTTAATTTTTCAGATGTAGAAAGTTTATTATGTTTTGTATTCCGATGATGTAGATAGATAAAAATTCTTCTCGTCAGTTGACTTTCTGACATTTTTAGTATAAATTATCTTTTTTATAGTATAGAAAAAATATAAATTTCAATATCTACAAAAACTGATATGTTATTATTATATTAAGAGAGACAAGGTTAGGTCTCTCTTTCGCTTATGTGTGTGTGTATGTATATATGTATATATACCGGTCTGAAGAATCTTATATATATATATATATATATATATATATATATATATATATATATATATATATATATATATATATATATATATATATATATATATATATATATATATATATATATATATATATATATATATATATATATATATATATATATATATATATATATATATATATATATATATATATATATATATATATATATATATATATATATATATATATATATATATATATATATATATATATATATATATATATATATATATATATATATATATATATATATATATATATATATATAAGATTCTTCAGACCGGTATATATACATATATACATACACACACACACATAAGCGAAAGAGAGACCTAACCTTGTCTCTCTTAATATAATAATAACATATCAGTTTTTGTAGATATTGAAATTAAAAATGTAGATAAAAAATTTCATGTAAAAAAACGTTCTCATTATATAGCAATATTAGGATTAAATTTTGGAGTGCGTTACTCTGATTTCTCGATTCATCATTTTCAGACTTAGGTTTTCTTCCGACCATATATATATATATATATATATATATATATATATATATATATATATATATATATATATATATATATATATATATATATATATATATATATATATATATATATATATATATATATATATATATATATATATATATATATATATATATATATATATATATATATATATATATATATATATATATATATATATATATATATATATATATATATATATATATATATATATATATATATATATATATATATATATATATATATATATATATATATATATATATATATATATATATATATATATATATATATATATATATATATATATATATATATATATATATATATATATATATATATATATATATATATATATGGTCGGAAGAAAACCTAAGTCTGAAAATGATGAATCGAGAAATCAGAGTAACGCACTCCAAAATTTAATCCTAATATTGCTATATAATGAGAACGTTTTTTTACATGAAATTTTTTTGTTTGAATGGACAATATAAAAAGTATCTTGTACATTAATTTCAATAAATTTAAAAGCGATTTAAAAGCGCAGTAAATAGAGAAAAAAAATCGGGCACCTATTTCAAAGAATGAATAGCACGGTCGACTCCTAGGCTTCTTCTATACTTGCCTTCGGAGCGCTCCCACGCTTCTTGATAGATTTTGTAACATGGCAATTTTCATATATAAAAAATGTAATATTCTAACTGACAGCCTTACAGTGTGGTATGGAAATCTATTATAAGGGCAAGTCTCACTGGGAAGTCTGCGAAATACATAATGATGTATTTTAATACAACAGACCCCCTGATGTGAATTCTTATACTCTGGCTAAACTTGTAAATTGATAAGCTGAACTAATCTTACTAATAATAACTACTATCCATATCGCCTTTAACCACACACACGCAGCACTTTTATGATATCCCTCAGCTCTTAATTATTAGTATTAAATACTACTATTACTAGTATTACTAATACTGAATAGTACCTATCTTCTTAGATCTAAGACACTGACACATGAAGATCACTGATAGAGCTGCAGTAGCAGCAATGTGGGGCTGAAGGGACATCCATTTGGTCATGATTATCTATTAACTGACAGCCATCCGTTAGGTGATTAGCCACACCATCTGGGAGGGAAGAACTGGCACAAATCTTCAATCTTTAGCATTGACAGGGACAGCCTCAGTACATAAGTCAACACAATACAAGCAGCAGATCAGCTGATAATCTGGGAGCCAAACGAGGAGGGTCAAGCACCTAAAAAACACATATGACTAATAAACAGCTGACACAAGAAAACATTACCATACAGAAGGATAGTCAGCAAACCTCTTTTTTGTTCACTATCCTTGCTGCACAAGCTATCTGCAACAAAAAGAAGTATCCTCAGCCCACCTATCAAAGAGGTTAGGAACGAGAAAGGGCTTACCAAATCTGCTCCCGCCGCCGAGCTCGCTGCTTTGCTGTCTCCGTGTGACCACCAGCAGACGGACACGACGAGAGCCGTTCCGCAGCAGCCTTTATCATCGCTGGGGACCCCGGGACCGGGAGCCGGGCGACGCGGTTGCCGTCCTGTCGATTGTATCACATGCGCGCACGAGGCATATATAATATATAAATTCCTCAGGGGGTATGAGAGCCGCGTCAGGGTGCCTGTAGTTTTTTAGTTATAGGAACCTGCAACATCGTTTTCCCCTGTAGTTAAAAAAGAATGATAACTTATTTCGACATACGTACCTAGGAAAGAAACACAATTGACTTATTTAGGTAGGATTGTATAAACTTTTCATTATTATTTTTAGTTGTATAAATAACCTAATTCTGTAAAATCGATTTTGAACGCCTAAACATACATAAGCAAGAACTGTGTGAAAGTATACGCATACTTTTTTTTTATTTAACCTTTATTATACAACTATATTTATACCGATGATAAAAATTATTGAAACAAAATATCACAAATTTCAGAGTTGCAGTAAAATTATAATATAAGGTTCTCCTGAGTATTGCGGTCGTGCCTATTATGTAAAAACGAAGTTTTTACATAGGGAGGGGGAGGGCGACGAGCGAAGCGAGGAGGTTATTAAAAAAAGACGATCTTTTGTGACCAATTGAAAAAAAGACCGTCTTTTTATATTCAAAAATTAAGAAAAATTTTTGGACCGTAATTTTTGTCACAGGACCGTCTTTTTTGTGTCAATTGACCAATTAAAAAAAGACTGGTCATTTTACACCTCTAGACGCAGCCCCCCTAGTGTTATTATTAATTGTTTGTAACTGTAACATTTTTTAACAGTTTGTGACAGTTGATAATAATTATTACATTATTTAATCATTATTAAATATTTATTATTATTATTAATAAAGTAATAATTAATTATTAGTAATTAATTATTAATTATATACATAAGAGCGTGAAATCTTACATCCGTCGTCGAACATTATTTTTCGTCATCGTGGGCGCGATGAGTACCTCCAAAACCTTTTTCTTGTAAACATACTGTGAACTCTTTTTGCGGTACAAGGGCGCTAAGGTTAGGGTTGCCACCCGTACGTTAATATAACGTACTATACGTTATTTTGAGCTAACGTACGTTAAACTTTTAAACAACAATAACGTACGCTAATGTACGTTATTTTCGAAATTTCCAACAAAATATTTGTTATATTTTCTTTTATACAAAAATGATGAGCTTAAAGCAAGCGGGCGCGCGCGACGGCGGGAGGCTTGCTCTGGATGGCATGACGGGACTGGCGCCACTGACGGCCGCCGAGAAAAGCACACGGACGAGCAAATGCGTGCACACTCACGAGTCACGAACGACTAACGAGTTGGGGCAGTGCGCCATCTGTATGCGCGCCAGTGCCGTATATAAGCTATAACCTATAACACGCATGCGAGCAAGCCTGTGCACATTGCATGGGGCGCTTTGTTCTTTTGATACGGGCCACATGGCAGTAACCGCCTTAATATAAGATGAATTAATTATGTGTGCACATTGTGAGCTTGCGAGTTTTAAATTTAATTGTGATTTATAGTAGTATTACTATAGTTCAAGAATAAGTGTCAATTGTGAATATCGAAATATTTCTTAATATATAAACAAATAGACAATGGAAGAAAATTGTGAGCAGCATTCTGATACTGAAAATAATTGTCTATCAACGCCTACAAAATCTAAAAAAACCAGTAGGAGACTACAAAAGTATCAAAAGGAGTGGGAAAATAGCTACACATGGTTAAAAAAAGATTCAGAATCTGATTTTAAAGCAAGATGCCAACTCTGCGGCTGCGTTTTTCCTGTTGCTACAGCTGGTATAGGAAGTGTAAGAGTAAAAGCAATTAATTCTTTGATCATTTTCATAAATAAAGAAGTTATGAAAAATCTTTAACTTCATTTCAATCTGGTTACAAAAATAATATTTTTCATCTTTTTTTTTTATCTAAAAGCTAAAATTTTGATGTTCACTATGTAGACGGACGTAAGTTCGTGTTTCATTATTTGAATTTCCGCTTTTAGTGCTCAGTCAAGTAAGATAAGGTAAGGTTTACGCGATAACTCGTTACTTTAAAAATTTCTTTACTACTATATGTTATATATACAAAATAAGTAATTTTGAAAATTTCTCAAATCGGGTAAATAAAATATGTACAAAATTACTAATATATATCGTAAACAAAAAATTTTTTAATGAACAATTCAATTTAAATAAACGTGAATAAAGTAATTTAAAAGAAATATTTTGATCGATAATTTTTTTGGTTTTAATTTCATACTTTCATAAATTTTGTATTAAACGAATGTAAAATATAAATTGTAAAAAGTATACAAACTGTTACATTTCATATTTTAGGTGAAACAACATAAAAAACAAATAAGCCATCAGAACAAACTTTTAGCAAAGAAATCGTCGAGAATTTTAGAAAAGTTTGTACTACCTTCTACATCATCTGACATTTCGAACAATGTCAATAACGTAAAAATTACAGCTGCCGAATATACTTCCGTGTACCACGCTGTAAAACATAACTTATCATATAACAGTATGGACTGCAACATGAAACTAAATAAAGTTTTATTTAAAGATTCAAAATTAGTTAATAATATACAAATGGGTAGAACAAAAATGGAAGCACTTATTACAAATGTCTTAGGACCATATGCGATTCAAGAAGTAGTTAATGAATTAAAAAACGAAAACCTATTTTATTGCATACAAACGGATGCATCAAATAAAAAGAACATAAAACTTTTTCCATTAGTTGTTCAGTATTTTACAATAAAAGATGGAATATGTTGTAAATTATTGGATTTTTACGAAAACAGTAATGAAACAGCTGATGAAATGCTGGAAGCAATAAATAAATCTATGAAATCATATAATTTATCTTATGATCAAGTGTCAGCACTGAGTGCAGATAATACCAATGCAAATTTTGGCTGTAATCACTCGCTCTTTACGAACATGAAAGAAATCGTTCCAGATTTACTAAAAGAAAACTGCCATGGACATATTATCCATAATGCTGTTAGATACGCTATCGAGTTTTTGACAGTAGACGTGGAAAATATAATTTTAAAAATATATAGCCATTTTTCCTCATCAGCTGTAAGGCGAGAAAATTTGAAAAATTTTGTGGAAGCAGCAGAATAAGAATTTTACGAAATAAAACGACACGTTGGAACTAGATGGTTGTCTCTACTCCCGTATATAGATACACTTTTAAAAAATTGGAAACCAATTCGTGATTATTTTATAAATTTAAAGAACAATTCTGCTTGCCCCACCGTAATTGAAAATTTATTACTACTTAATAGAGATCAAAATGAAAATTACGATGAGATTGAAATTCATTTATTATTTATTAGTCATATTTTAAATGTTTTTTATAAAAGTATCAAATACTTGGAAAGAAATGATATTACTATTTTGGATGTCTTTAACATCATGACGAATTTACAAAATGAATTAGAGAATAGAAGAAAGGATAGATTTTTCGGTTACAACACATCCAAATTGTTAAAGGTCGTCAAACAATTTTCGACAGAAAAATATGAGAGCATTAATAATGACTTCATACTATTTATTGATAAAGGTTTAAACTACCTACATAAGATAACTGTTTACATTTAATGAGCAGCATAAGTTTAAATAATTCTATTAAATTTGAAAATTTTGAACGAATTATTGAGACACTAAAATTGCAAAAATTAAGAATTAATATGGATGAACTATATTCGGAGGTGATGGTATTAAAAGAAGTCCTTTCGAAAATAACAAAAGAAGAGAAATTTATAAAACATTCCACAGGAGAAAAATGGAATACTATTTTTCAACATACTGAAGAAAATAACCTGAAAAATATTTTAAAAATAATTTCTTTTCTGCTTTCAGTCCCTGCCACTTCAGCTTTTACTGAAAGAGTTTTTTCAATTATGAAGGCTAAGTGGCGAGACGAAAGAAGTAAGGCATCTATTGATTTAATAATAAATGAATTGTTTATCTATTTTGATTCAAGTGTTGATTGTGAAGAGGCATTTAACTTTTTTAGCAAAGACCAAAAATTAATTTTTAATGCCAAAAGTAACCAAAAATATGCTTGGAAGAAATAAGGTTTATATTTATAATCATTTAAAGAGAAAAAGACTATTAAATTAAGTTTATTTATAACAATATCATTTTATATAAAATAATACTTTTATAAAGAATAAAATTTTTGAAGAATTATACTTGATAAAAAATCTAGTAATATTCTATTTATTATTTTTAATCCTTAATAAAATATTATAAGATTATAAATTAGAAAGTTTTTAGGATAAGAAAGCTTGTTTGAGTAATGAGACATTTGGTAAATTTCGTTATTAAGTTTAAAATATAATTATTTTAATTTAAAAAAAAAGAAAAGTAATTTAAAATATTTGATTGACAAGGTATTATACATTTTTGGGTGAGAGTAAAACCATTTGTATGGTACATAAAGTATGTACGTTTTTTTAACAAGGTACGTTCTTTTTTGATAGAAAAATAAATAAAATACGTTATTTTCTTTCTAAAAAGGTGGCAACCCTATAGCTAAGGTAGTTCTCTAATACATCAAAAAGTGGGTTTTGAAAGTAACAAAATTCTAGCATGTTCTTTAAAATCTAAAGAATTTTTCTCTATTTTTTAAAATATAGGTTGTCGACCTATTTCTTGAGAAAAAAGTTATTGAAATTAGTCATTTTTACACGGCAATTAATAGGAATCATATCAACTGTGGTAGAAAGTAATAAAGTTTATTACTTTAAAGGTGGCTTTTCAAAAATAAAAAAGTATGTTGTTAAAGATGAAATTCTGCTCTTTCTTATAAGTACAAAAATATATATTAAGCCGACGTTTTTAAAAAGGCATTTATTTTGTTGAGAGTAGAAAATTGCTGTTTTCCTAACCTATTTCGCGCTACTACCTAAATCATGAGTTAGTGTAATTAGAAATTATTAATTTTCTACTCTTTGTTTACATTAATCTTTTACAATAAATAATAAATAGCACAATAAATAATCTTTGAAGCCAACTTCATAGCCCTCGAGCTCATTATCATTATCTATCTACGTGGGCGTAGAATGTAATTTTACACACAAGGTACGAAAAGTTCTATTATATCAGTCAAATTAACTTATAGGTAATTGACTACAATAAATTGACTGCAGTACATTCTTGTGTTTAATTTGTATAGACGGATGAACAATTTTGACTACATTTCTGAGAACATAGTCATACAGTATGTTCCCAGGCGGAAATAAAACTTAGCAAATAATTATTAATAACAAAATATAATTTTTTATAATTTAAAAAAAAAGTTTATAACTGTTAGTAACTGTTTATAAAGGCAGGATTTGAGACTATAGTAACAGTTTATAAAAGTTATCAACAGTTTTTTTCTGTTATGAATAGCTAAAAAAAGTTTATAACAGTTATAAACTTTTATTTACTTTTTTGGGCCGCGGTGCATAACCATAAAATCAATCTGTTAAAAGTTATTATCAGTTATATACTTTTTTAAATTAATAATAATAGTTATTAATAGTTTTAAATTGTTTTGAATGAATTTAAACTTTAAAATCATTCTTAAGTTATTATTATATTAAATCATTATTAATTTGAACTTTAAAATCATTATTTTCAATTATTAAAAATTTGTAATAGTTATTCCCTACTAAAAAAAATTACGTGGGATCCCATATAGGATCCCACGTGGAATCTCACGTGTGAATTTGATATGGGATCCCATGTGGCATCCCACGTTTGAACTCGAAGCATGATCCCACATGGGATCTCATGTGGGATATCATGCGTTTAACTTGAGTACGGGATCTCATGCAGGTATAGCGTAAAACTTTGAGTCCCCCATTGTAAGTAACGGGGTTATCAAAAACAAGGTAAGCCTTGTAATTATGACGCTTCGTAAAGAGTTATTTCAACGGTTGACTTACACGGCTTATATACTTTTGGCCGTCTAACGTATCCGCAGATAGCACTATCGAAGCGCCGCATAGCGGATAAATAGCCGAAGCTTACTTATGGAGAGACGCCCATCACAAGTTCTGCTTTGTAACCGCTATGCGGCGCTCCGATAGCGCTTTCTGTGGATACACTGGATGGCCGAGAGTATATAAGCCGTGTAAGTCAGCCGTTCAAATGACTCTTTACGAAGAGCCCTAATTACAAGGCTTGCTTTGTTTTTGATATCCCCGTTACTCACAATGGGGGACTCAAAGTTTTACGCCATATCTGCATGAGATCCCGTACTCAATGTGGGATCTCTTGTGGGATCTCATGTGGGAATTCATGCTTCGAGTTCAAACGTGGGATGCCACATGGGATCCCATATCAAATTCACACGTGGGATTTCGTATGGGATTCCACGTGGGATCCTATGTGGGATCCCATGTAGTTTTTTTCAGTAGGGTTAATAGTTATTTACTTTTTTTTACTGATCAAATATTGAAATTTGTACGACGATCCAAAAAACTTAAGAAAGTAAATAACTATTTATAACAATTTATAACAGTTTTAAACTTTTATAAAAGTCTCAAATCCTGACTTTATAATCTGCCAATATCAGTTATAAACTTTTTTAAACTTTTATTATAGAAGATCATTTTCGCCTGGGAACGTGTTGATCGTTTTAAACAAATATTTAAGCTCTGATTAAAGAGAGAGAGAGAGAGAGAGAGAGAGAGAGAGAGAGAGAGAGAGAGAGAGAGAGAGAGAGAGAGAGAGAGAGAGAGAGAGAGAGAGAGAGATACTTGCCTTAGTTTAAACTTCTGTAAAGAGTTTTTTAGATAGATTTCACACTTTTATAAGAGAAAATAACAATTACATTATTAGTGTGAAAATGTTATGAGAGTTTATGATCAAGGAACGCGGGAGCGTTCCAAGGCAAGTATCTGTCCAATGTAGAAAAGCCTGAGGGTCGACCGCGCTACATATACTTTGAAATGGGTGCCCGAGAAATTGAAAGATTTTATACAATTTTCAAGACTTTTATATTAACTAAAAAAAATAACAACATGTGTATTATTGTTATACTATGTTGCACAAAAAGTTTCATGTAAAAATATGTTCTCATATTAAAGATATTAAATAGTGAAAAATTTTATATATATATATATATATATACCCTATTGAAAAAAATCATGTGACAAATCATATGATTAATCCAGTGATTAATCACATGATTAATCATATGATAAATCATGTGATCAATCATGTGATTAATCATGTGGTTAATCATGTGATCAATCATATGATTAATCACATGATATTATCGACGGAAAAATCATGTGATTAATCACATGATTAATCACATGATTGATCACATGAATTTTTCCAGAATCCAGGAATATGCTCTGCTGAATTTATAACTTAATTTATTTATTATCTAGCAGTTTACCACTGATATTATAAATGAAAAATAATAGTTAAATGAAACATTTAGAATATAATATAATTATTTGTATATTACAGTTATTTAGATAATTAATTTAATTGAAGATATAGACAACTTTATTGTTATTACAATTATAATGTTCCGACACAACTGAAGAATGGGACAAAATAAAAACTTCTAAATATATTCTGCCCTAATGAAAAGATGGGATATTTGGGTTATTGGGTATAGATGGGCAATTGATATACGATAAATGGTCCCTATGGGTTTTCCTTGCGGGTCCCATATGACTGATATAAAACTAGTTAACATTTTTTTCGGATTACAAACATTTTATTCGAATAATAATCAATATTACTTCTTATACTACTTTGATAAAAATATATTTTTATTATAAATTAAGGCTACAACTGTAAATAAACAATAAAGACACGTAACATACCTGTATATAGGAATAAGATTATTATAAATGATATTGTTATTAATGTAGAGAAATGATGTTTAACGAGCCTCGTGCTCGCGCTACTCGAAACCGACCCGTGGTAGCAAATTCACACGAAGCCGGAGCCGAGCGCGCCCACGTGTACTCGATTTTGGCAGCTACCATGAACAGTTGCGACGACGTCGACGACAGCGCGAGGAGGCTACTACTTGGCGATGATGTTTCTATTCAAAAAACAGAGAAGATATTTTACATAAAGTCAGTAGCTCAAATTTTTAGAATCGTTTATGCTTTGTGAGTTAACTAATATTTTTTATTCAACAAAATTTTTTCTAATTCTTTATTAAAAACCATTTAAAATGAGCCCTGGAACGACATTAGCAAACATTTAAAATGATCCATTTGGAAAGTCTCAGATTCGCTACTTATTAGTATACCTTCATCTGAAAAAAAGAAAATAATAAGTACAGCAGAATATTTTTGATTGGACAAAATTTTTACTGAATCTTTATTAAAGTCCCTTTCAAATAAGCCCTGATCGATGTCCGCAAACCCACTTGAAAAGAATTGTATATTTTTTAATGTCAGTACAAACCAATAATTGGTATTTTTGAGAACCTGCTGGATTTGAGATCTTAATATTATTCATATATCTTATGCCATGGATCTTGTCGCTGAATTTTCTCAAAGCATGAAAAATATATTAAACATCTATTTTCAACAATATTTTCAACAGGCATTTATACTTTCCTAAATTTTCAATGGGAGACGCTTACACTGTTAATACACTCTATTTGTAAACTTCATATCTGTTCGAAACTGAATTTTATAAGTAATCTATTATTATGTGTACCAAAGCTAAAATTAAAATACTATAAAAAAGTTGCAATCAAATTAGTTGAAAGACAATTAACAATTGTATATTTCAATGCGCATACAAATACTTCTCATTCAATAATTTTCAAATAAAATATGGTGTTCTTATTAAGGCTTCGTTTCATAAATTTCATAAATTATGTAATCTACAAACTTATAATAACTCATTAAGATCCATAATACAATTATTTAATTTTCAACTTAACACTGAATAGTTTATGAAATTTCATGAAGCGGAGGCTTAATAAGAAAACCATATTTTATTTGAAAATTATTGGTTATGGAGTATACGTCTGTGCATTTGAATTTGCAATTGCTAAATTGTCTTTCAACTACTTTATTGCAACTTTTTTATAGTCATTTACTTTTAGCTTTGGCACACGATAATATAGATTACTTATAAAATTGTTTCGAATGGATGTGAAGATTACAAATAAAGTTAAGCGTCTCCTATTGAAAATTTAGGACAGTAAATAAAAATATTATTACTTATAAGCCAGTCAAAAATATTGTTGAAAATAAATATTTAATATATTTTTCATGCTTTGAAAAAATCAGCTACAAGATCAATGACATGAGATATATGAATAATATTAAGATCTCAAATCAACAGGTTGTCGAAAAAGCCCTGATCGATGTTCACAAACCCACTTGAAAAGAATTGTATATTTTTTTAATGTCAGTAGAAACCAATAATTGGTATTTCTGAGAACCTGCTGGATTTGAGATCTTAATATTATTCATATATCTTATGCCATGGATCTTGTCGCTGAATTTTCTTAAAGCATGAAAAATATATTAAACATCTATTTTCAACAATATTTTCAACAGGCATTTATACTTTCCTAAATTTTCAATGGGAGACGCTTACACTGTTAATACACTCTATTTGTAAACTTCATACCTATCCGAAACTGAATTTTATAAGTAATCTATTATTATGTGTACCAAAGCTAAAAATAAAATACTATAAAAAAGTTGCAATCAAATTAGTAGAAAGACAATTAACAATAGTATATTCCAATGCGCATACAAATAATTCTCATTCAATAATTTTCAATTAAAATATGGTGTTCTTATTAAGGCTTCGTTTCATAAATTTCATAAACTATGTAATCTACAAACTTATAACTCATTAAGGTCCATAATACAATTATTTAATTTTCAACTTACGCTGAATAGTTTATGAAATTTCATGAAGCAAAGGCTTAATAAGAAAACCATATTTTATTTGAAAATTATTGGTTATGGAGTATACGTCTGTGCATTTGAATTTGCAATTGTTAAATTGTCTTTCGACTAACTTGATTGCAACTTTTTTATAGTAATTTATTTTTAGCTTTGGTACACATAATAATAGATTACTTATAAAATTCAGTTTCAAATAGATATGAAGTTTACAAAAAGAGTGTATTAACAGTGTAAGCGTCTCCCATTGAAAACTTAGGAAGTATAAGCCTGTTGAAAATATTGTTGAAAATAGATGTTTAATATATTTTTAATGCTTTGAGAAAATTCAGTGACAAGATCCATGACATGAGATACATGAATAATATTAAAATCTCAAATCCATTGTGTTGTCGAAAATATAAATTATTGCTTTCTACTGACATTTAAAAAATATACAATTCTTCTCAAGTGGGTTAGCGAATATCGATCAGGGCTTATTTGAAAAGGTCTTTAATAAAGATTCAGTAAAAATTTTGTAGAATCAAAAATATTCTGCTGTACATATTATTTTCTTTTTTTCAGATTAGGTATACTAATAAAGAAAATATAACCACATATACAAATAAAAAGCAAATTTTTTCCCAATCAATATTTTATACAAAAAATTTCAGGATTCCACATTAGAGAGGTTAGAAGCGAGAAAGGGCTTACCGAATCTATACTTTGCAGATTACTTCGCTGTCTTGTTGTCTCAAATGGGTGATCACCTCCAAGTGATGGACGCGACGAAAGAATCAAAACCCACAGGACACCGTACTACAACCGCCGCTGTCATCGCTGGGAACGCCACGGACGAGACACGCGCATGGCAGCCTCGGTAGGCATTTCTTATACAAACAATTCAATCAGCTGTTGGTGCTGCCGTGCCTCGTGCGTGCTTTCGAATTTGCGGTAGAATCGTCTCGTCCGTGGCGTTCCCAGCGATGACAGCGTCGGTTGTAGTACGGTGTCCTGGTAGGTTTTGATTCTTTCGTCGCGTCCATCACTTGGAGGTGATCACCCATTTGAGACAACAAGACAGAGAAGTCATCTGCAAAGCATATATTCGGTAAGCCCTTTCTCGCTTCTAACCTCTCTAATGTGGAATCCTGAAATTTTTTGTATAAAATATTGATTGGGAAAAAATTTGCTTTTTATTTGTATATGTGGTTATATTTTCTTTATTAGTATACTTTCATCTGAAAAAAAGAAAATAATATGTACAGCAGAATATTTTTGATTCTACAAAATTTTTACTGAATCTTTATTAAAGACCCTTTCAAATAAGCCCTGATCGATATTCGCTAACCCACTTGAGAAGAATTGTATATTTTTTAAATGTCAGTAGAAAGCAATAATTTATATTTTCGACAACACAATGGATTTGAGATTTTAATATTATTCATGTATCTCATGTCATGGATCTTGTCACTGAATTTTCTCAAAGCATTAAAAATATATTAAACATCTATTTTCAACAATATTTTCAACAGGCTTATACTTCCTAAGTTTTCAATGGGAGACGCTTACACTGTTAATACACTCTTTTTGTAAACTTCATATCTATTTGAAACTGAATTTTATAAGTAATCTATTATTATGTGTACCAAAGCTAAAAATAAATTACTATAAAAAAGTTGCAATCAAGTTAGTCGAAAGACAATTTAGCAATTGCAAATTCAAATGCACACGTATACTCCATAACCAATAATTTTCAAATAAAATATGGTTTTCTTATTAAGCCTTTGCTTCATGAAATTTCATAAACTATTCAGCGTAAGTTGAAAATTAAATAATTGTATTATGGACCTTAATGAGTTATAAGTTTGTAGATTACATAGTTTATGAAATTTATGAAACGAAGCCTTAATAAGAACACCATATTTTATTTGAAAATTATTGAATGAGAAGTATTTGTATGCGCATTCGAATATACAATTGTTAATTGTCTTTCAACTAATTTGATTGCAACTTTTTTATAGTATTTTACTTTTAGCTTTGCTACACATAATAATAGATTACTTATAAAATTCAGTTTCGAATAGGTATGAAGTTTACAAATAGAGTGTATTAACAGTGTAAGCGTCTCCCATTGAAAATTTAGGAAAGTATAAATGCCTGTTGAAAATATTGTTGAAAATAGATGTTTAATATATTTTTCATGCTTTGAGAAAATTCAGCGACAAGATCCATGACATAAGATATATGAATAATATTAAGATCTCAAATCCAGCAGGTTGTCAAAAATACCAATTATTGGTTTCTACTGACATTAAAAAAATATACAATTCTTTTCAAGTGGGTTTGCAAACATCGATCAGGGCTTATTTGAAAGGGACTTTAATAAAGATTCAGTAAAAATGTTGTCTAATCAAAAATATTCTGCTGTACTTATTATTTTCTTTTTTTCAGATGAAGGTATACTAACAAGTAGCAAATCTGAGACTTTCCAAATGGATCATTTTAAATGTTTGCTAATATCGTTCCACGGCTCATTTTAAATGGTTTTTAATAAAGAATCAGAAAAAATTTGTTGAATAAAAAATATTAGTTAACTCACAAATTAAACATAAACAATTCTAAAATTTTGAGCAGCTGGCTTTATGTAAAATATCTTCTCTGTTTTTTAATAGAAACAGCATCGCCAAGTAGTGGTCTCCTCGCGCTGTCGCCGACGTCGTCGCAACTGTTCATGGTAGCTGCCAAAATCGAGTACACGTGGGCGCGCTCGGCTCCGGCTTCGTGTGAATTTGCTACCACGGGTCGGAGTCGAGTAGCGCGAGCACGAGGCTCCTTAAACATCATTTCTCTACATTGATAACAATATCATTTATAATAATCTTATTCCCTTATACAGGTATGTGACGTGTCTTTATTTTTTATTTACAGTTGTAGCCTTAATTTATAATAAAAATATACTTTTATCAAAGTAGTATAAGAAGTAATATTGATTATTATTCGAATAAAATGTTTGTAATCCGAAAAAAAATGTTAACTAGTTTTATATCAGTCATATGGGACCCGCAAGGAAAACCCATAGGGCCCATTTATCGTATATCAATTGCTCATCTATACCCAATAACCCAAATATCCCATCTTTTCATTAGGGCAGAATATATTTAGAAGTTCTTATTTTATTCCATTCTTCAGTTCTGTCGGAATATTATAATTATAATAACAATAAAGTTGTCTATATCTTCAATTGAATTAATTATCTAAATAACTGTAATATACAAATAATTATATTATATTGCAAATGTTTCATTTAACTATTTTTTTTCATTTATAATATAGCAGTGGTAAACTGCTAGATAATAAATAAATTAAGTTATAAATTCAGCAGAGCATATTCCTGGATTCTGGAAAAATTCATGTGATCAATCATGTGATTAATCATGTGATTAATCACATGATTTTTCCGTCGATAATATCATGTGATTAATCATATGATTGATCACATGATTAACCACATGATTAATCACATGATTGATCACATGATTTATCATATGATTAATCATGTGATTAATCACTGGATTAATCATATGATTAGTCACATGATTTTTTTCAATAGGGTATATATATATATTCATAGCCGTAACTTTGAGGATCTAGAGTTTATATATATATATATATATATTATCCGTATACTTTATCGTCTGGTCGATCGACCTAACCTTTATATATATATATATATCCCTCTATAAAAAATGCATCCTTGGCATGGTCGACGCCATGTTGCGACGCCATGTTGATTTTTTCTCGAATATCTCGAAATCTCGAATTTTTTGGCGCATGCGCAAATGCCCTATAGGGACTTAGGGAGTCTCTACAACCGTGCAGCGCGCGTGTGTGTGCTCGCCGTGTATAAGGTATACCTATATATAGGAGAGCGCTATATATAGGTATACCTTATAGGAGAGCACTATATATAGGTATACCTTATACACGAGAGGGCATATGCACGCGCAAAGTTATAGTGACACCCTTAGAGTTATGGTGGAATGGTATAGAGATAGCGCATGTGTTGTGAGCGGGAAAATATGATATATATTAATTGATAGAAATTTATAATCAATTGATAAATCGATGAAAAATTTTTATTTTAAAGAAAATATTTATTCATTACGTGTGTGTATGTGTCTGTATATGTGTGTGTGTGTCTGTATGTGTGTGTGTGTGTGTGTGTGTGTGTGTGTGTGTGTGTGTGTGTGTGTGTGTGTGTGTGTGTGGGTGTGTGTGTGTGTGTGTGTGTGTGTGTGTGTGTGTGTGTGTGTGTGTGTGTGTGTGTGCCTGCGTGCGTGCGTGCGTGCGTGCGTGCGTGCGTGCGTGCGCGCATGCGTCTGTGTGTGTGTATGTGTGTGTGGGTGAGTGGGTAGGTGGGTGTGTGTGTATGTAAACACTCGATATCTCGAAAACCATTTCACCTATTTTTGTCGGACAAAGCTATTCTCTTGATCCCGAAAAAATACTCGGTTTTAATTTTTTATCGATTTTCTTTTTTTTTATAACCAAAAAATCTTTAAACTACCTACGTTTTCTGTTTTTAATTTTCAAATTATCTTTAGTATGTCATGGAAAATGTTCTTATAATTCATAAATTAATTTTTCAAAAAATATTTGATTATCGACTCAAAATTTTATTTACTTATTACGCTTATTGAAGATAATATTTGGTATAAATTTCAAGAGATTATCTTCATTTTTTTTGAGAAAAAAATTATTTAAAAAAAAACAACGCGTTTTCACTGACACACGATGACAAGAATAAAAACCAATTAATCGTCCTGAAATTTGGTATAGAGGATATAGATTTTTTATATCTCCAAACTATTCATTGCGCAAAAAAATTGAACTGTCACGACCAAAGATATTTGAGGTTGAAAGTTTTTTAAAAATATTTTCGAATAGCGTTTTTCAGACAATATTTAATAGATAGAGAAACTTTTGTATAATACAATTAATTATTGTCATATAAAAAATTAAAAAGAGGAATAAATACATTAGTTTGAGGAAGCTAAGTGCCAATGTATATTGGGAGCGGTTTTTTATTAGTGATGATGGTCGGATTAGTGTAAGGATCTTTTTATTTAGTTAAAATTAAAAACACGGTTTTCTCAATATAAAAATATTCATCTTGAATTTTATACCTTCACTTTGCCTTTTTATATGTTTAACATTATTAAACACAGAAAACAGATATTTTCATAATTATGTTATTGTTTATCTATCTTAGTAGCAATTTTACTTATTGAACAAAATCACAACATGAAAAAAGCTTATTTAAATGAAATTAAACTTGATTAATCTTTATCATTGTAGTGACATTCTGATACTATAGAATTGAATGAACCTTTAAATTTGTTAAAGCAGGAAACTATGGAATGGAATGAATCACTAGAACTAAATTCAAAAGATAAAGACAAATCATATATTAAAATAACAAAACTTCTTCATACATACATTTTTTAGTCAATAAAACTATAACATAGCTTGATGAAAAATATCATAATGTTTAAATGAATTCAAAATAAGTGCATTAAGGTTATATTGGCCGTAAGATCTCATTTAAAAATTTAAGGCAAATATTTTGGTCGTATAATTTGTCGAAAACACTAATATTCTACAGTACTAAGAGTAAACAAATATGTAAAATGTTTTTTAGAACTATGAAGAAAACTTTACATCGGTTTTAGAACATTGCATTGCTCATTTCTTTCACTTTTTAGTATGACTGTACGCCTTACTACACAGTTTTTATGCTATAACTTTGATGTGAGTACCAGTCGTTACCGACGATTGCAGGGACCCGTTTTTCTCAATCAATTTTACATTTTAAGAAAATATCGTTCTGGTACGTTATAGTTGACTATCAAATCTATAACGTGTCAGAGAGATTTTTTGTCAAAATTCAAAATTGAATGAGAAAAACGGATCCCTGCAATCGTCGGTAACTGTGGGGCCTCGCATCACCTTAAGGCGGTCCGAAAGTCAATTAAAAATTCAAATTTCGCGCCACAATATAGCAGACGAAAAAATAAGTAATTTGCCTATAACAAATAGTAAAAACAATATTACGGAAAATCAGGACTGCATTACCCTCCCTTACATTATTATCTATCATTTTACAAAGTTTGAAGTTTCTATATAAATATTTCGCTGAATGGCATTTGAATAATGTCTCAAAATCAAGTAATTCAAATGCCATTCAGCGAAATATTTATATAGAAACTGCAAACTTTGTAAAATGATAGATAATAATGTAACGGAGGGCAATGCAGTCCTGGTTTTCCGTAATATCTTTTTTTACTAATTGTAAATTTTTACTAATTGTTATAGGCAAATTACTTATTTTTTTGTCTGCTATATTGTGGCGCGAAATTTGAATTTTTAATTGACTTTCGGACCCTACTAGCTCGCAAAAGCAATTCATTTCAATTGGAATCGATTACAAAGGTTTTCTTGTACGTATACACAAATTTACAAGAATTAAACACTATTTTTTCAACTTGATTTTTTCAATAACTACGACGAGTCTAGCCATATTCAGAGAATCTCCATAAGAACCCCGTTAATTTTAAACTACAATATCTCGAAAATTAGCTCGCAAATCATATTCAAATTTGGCAGAGACGTTTATAATGATATTATTGACCTACTGACGAAACTTTATTGATCTGACATTATTTTTTACATATAGTCCATACAACCTTAAATAATGAATTGAATAATAACATTTCTCTTGTAAATAAAAAAGAAACCGTTCATTAATTATGCAGCTTCTTTTGTAACTTAAAAAAAAAAATCAGCGCGCGAAGCGCGCGTGTCGAACTCTAGTATATATAAAAAAAACCAAGAGAGAGAGAGATTTAGTACATATACACACCCGTATCTGGTCGACGCCTAACCTTACATATAACATGCCAGTATTTTTATATATAAATGTTATCATTTAGTGAGTTAGTTAATAATAATATATTTCAAAGATCTCAAGAAATCAACTAATTATGAGAAGAATTATGTGTATCAATCAACGGGGAAAATAACTTTTATTAGTTAGATAAGTACTTATTATATATATACATACAGATACAATATATACAGATTATTTCATTTTGGATGAATTGGAATGGATTTGATTGGAAAAATATAACCTATATAAGCAGCTGTGAATATCAATGGGCAATAGCAATATGTTATAATCAGATAAGTAGCAAACTTTTATTATAAAATTATAAATCAATAAAGTTTATAATAAGTATTGTTACTTTGTGAAATCTTGTTTTTATTTTTACAGAGTATATCAGAAAATGTAAGGATTATTACCAAGTAAATCGATCACTGTTAAAAAATAGTTTTTAACAAAGAAGAGTTCATGAATTATTATTAATTATTCAAGTTCATCGAAAAAGTAGAGTAGGCTAACCGAATCTTCTGTATGTCCATGAGTCTCAAGAAATTTTTAAATCTTCAAGTGGATTGGAAAATAACCTATGTAAGCAGCTGTGCAAATATCAATGGGCAATAGCAATATATTATAATCAGATAAGTAGCAAACTTTTATTATCAAGTTATAAATCAATAAAGTTTATAATAAGTATTATTACTTTGTGAAATCTTGTTTTTATTTTTACAGAGTATATCAGAAAATATAAGGATATTACCAAGTAAATAGATAACTGTTAAAAAATATTTTTTAACAAAGAAGAATTCATTAATTATTATCTTACAGATATTATACCAGAAGATTTTTTCGACTCATTTTGGAAATATGGAGATATATGTAATATAGCCAATAATGTTGAGTTCTAATTGTGTACTGTCTGAAAAATCTAATTTTGAATTAGCAAAAATGAACGAGTGCCCTCATGACCGTGGTGGTTATTTTATTATTAATGGACAGAAAAAGTTATTTTAATACCTGAACAGACGCTTAAGAATAGAATAATTTATATTAAAGAAGATAGTAAGAATATAGTACTACTCAAGAAAGAAAAACCAAACCAATATTATTATGGAAGAGCAAGCAAATACTATTTACGACACAATATTTTTCAAGATGTATCTATATATTCTTAACATGAAAATTTTTTATATGAGATATAATTTTAGAAGAATGTTAAAAATTTGTCTTCATATTTGACAGGGCAAATAGAGTACGTGGATGTCAATGAAGAAAATGACAGTTTCATTGCTTTCAATGAATCACACATAAAACAAACAACAACTAAGATGTTTATTTAGACAGTATTGGACTCAAAGTACGAAAGAAGTATTATGTTTTGAAGTGAATTTTTCAAAATAAGAAAAAAAAATTGTGATTTTCATAGATCGTCTATCTAGTTGAAAATTATATTGATAATAAAAATGTTGTGATTATTAGAAAATGACATCTAATCAGTGTTTTGTGTAATAAATAAAATAAAATACCAATATGATGTGTTGCATGAAGTGCATATATAATCAAATTTTATTGATAACAAATAACATAGTGATTAAAAAATGGCATGTAATCAGTGTTTTGTGTTAAATAAAATAAAATACCGGTATGACGTGTTGCATGAAGTGCACATATAATCAAGTGTTATAGATAACAAATAACATAGTGATTAAAAAATGGCATCTAATCAGTGTTTTGCGTAATATAAAAAAATAAAATACCGGTAAAATTTGTTGCATGAAGTGTTATATCCAATTTTAAAACTTCTACTTAAAATCAGTTTGAAATGTTTTGAAAATAGCTCAAGTATGTATTAATAAGTAATTACGTGTTATGAGGTTCATAAACTTCATAATATGCTTTTGCATAGAAGAAAACATTGCTGAGTGATACACGAGGTTATAAATATACAATATAATTTTCAGTGTTTTGTGTAATAATAAATAAAATATAGTATGACGTGTTACATGAAGTGTTTATAATCAAATTTTAAAACTTCTATTAAAAATCAGTTTCAAATGTTTTGAGAATAGAACAAGTGTTTATTGAATAATTATGTGTTATGAGGCTCATAATTTTCATAATAAGTTTTTGCATAGAAGAAAATATTGCTGAGTGACATGTGAGGTTATAAATATACAATATAATTTATGATGCCGATTTGAAATATTGGTCTGAGCCTTGGTTTAAAAAGCATCTGTCGTCTTCAAAAAACTTAGTCGATATCAGTGCTGTGCTGTTGTACATATTTATTCAAGTGCCAATAAAAAGATTATACCTAATGAACGTGGGAATACTGAAAAAAGTGAAAATGATATGTTATTGTGAAAATTTTAACGAATAAAAGTGCTCAGTTAATCTAATATATGATTTCTCACCATGGGAGACGTCAAAATGTTTCAGAGTTCTTAGTAAATATTTTTCTAGACAAGATTCAGATAATAATTTCAAAAAGTTTTATCTATACAAGAATGTCAAGAAAGCTTTTATTCTCAGTGATTCTTAGTTCATAAACTGGTTGCATTTTTAATTTTACAAGATTATGTGTGGCAATGATGGGTTATTAATTTACGTAGTTTCAATAATAATTTCAAGAACTTATATCTCTACTATAAAAGAATATCAAGAAAGCTTTTTTTCTCACATTTTACAAGTCGTGTAGCAATGATGGGTTATTAATACAAGTGGTCTAATCATATCTACTGAAATCTGTGTAAATCCATCCGGATCCAGCTGGATTTCCCATGTGACATAGATCCAACTGGGTTTCCTAGCTGGATATTTTTGACCGGGTTCTAGTGATAATTTCAACAAATCCAAGTGTTGAGAATAATATAATTAATTATTGGCTCATGGTGCCAATAATTAATTGCGAAGCTACAAAAATAATTAATGATATTATCATATAGCAGTCTTATAGTAGAACTAATTTAAGGCTTTAATAATCAATTTCTAGTACCAAAAAATGAAAATACTTATAATATAATCTGAAAAAAAAATTATAAAAATATGAACTAAAAAGCTTCGTTTTAAGATCTAATTTGTTCAAAAAAATATCGATCCCTTTAGTATTTATGTAATTTGTCTTCTTAATAATAATCTTTGAAAGTATAAAATAAGGTATACGTATGTATATAAGTTTTTCCTGCAAACTGAAAACAAAAAGAATGATATTTTCATATGACGTTTGATTAAATTATTTCAAAAAATTTTACTAATGTAATCATTTTTCGAGCTCCTTGAAGAAACATTCAAATTTAAAACTTTTGTGAATAACAATACTATCATTTATGAATGATATTAAAAATATATACTATATACTATAATAAACCCTCATAATGTTATTTTTTATTTTATTTATTTATTTATTTATCCAGAGTACATTATAGAAGTACATTACATTATTGTAACCCTGCAGAGAAAAATAAATTTCCTGTTTGCAGGTCCGGAGTATATAATATACTTAAAATTAAAACTAATACTAATTCCTAAAACTATGAAATATTTTTAACATCATAATAGACTTTCTAAACAGTAATATGTAAATATGCGATATGCAATTATCTAAATTTTCGACTTGAATTTCTATAACGAACTTATAGTATCAAATCATTTTCAAGGAATATTCAACTCGTTTTCAATAAATATTTTTCACAATCCATTCTTTTATTTTGTACCTCGCAGGTCTTTTGTCTATATCTAGAGTTTTGAGCTCATTTGGTAGTATATTAAAAGTCTTTATTGCAGTTATATAATTGTTTTTCTCGCTTACTCTTTTGTCAATTTTTGGTAATAATATAGCTTTATTTCTTGTCTTACTATTTGAGTTTGTGAATATATTGTTCATTTCGCTGTAATGATATTTTAAGCAGTCCCATGTGAATAGTTGCTTAATATTCATAGGTTTATTTTGCTCAAACGTGTTTTTGAAAACTAGTTTAAGTAGTCTGTTTTGTATATTTTGAAGTAAATGTTGATTGTTTTTATATACACCTCCCCAGGCAATTATCCCATAATTAATAACACTGTGAAAAAACGCATAGTAAATAACCTTTAATGTACTTGTTTGCATAAATTTATTGATTTTGTAAAAGATGAAATTTAAGTAACTTGTTTTTTTGATTAGGTAGTTAATATGTTCATCCCATTTTAGATTATAATCAAAATTTACTCCTAAATATTTACACGAGTCAACTCTTTATTTTTTCTTTGTTAATATATACATTTAAATTTTTTGGTACACTGTCACAGTAATTTCCGAAAGTTATGTACACAGTTTTACTTATGTTTAATGTTAGTTTATTCAATGCAAGCCATATAGCTACTTTTTCAAGATATAGATTCATTTCACTTTCAACTTCTTTCCAGGTTTTACCTGACGATATAACTGCTGTGTCATCAGCATATGATAAAATTGAGTTTTCTGACATTGTTACAAGTAGATCATTTATATATAATATAAAAAGTAATGGACCAAGAATTGTTCCTTGTGACATTCCCACCGTTATTGTTATCGGTTTACTCTCACTTTGGCCAATTCTTACTTTCTGCTTTCTATTTGTTAAGTAGCTTTGCATTAAATTATAAGCATTGCCTCTTATCCCGTATGCTTGCAACTTATGTAAAAGTATATTATGATCAACTGTATCAAAGGCTTTTGCTAGATCCAGAAATGCGACTATAATGGGCTTACTCTTATCTAAGTTCTCATAGATCCTCTTTGTAATACAGCTTAGAGCATCTGTGGTTCCTTTGCTTTTAATAAAGCCAAACTGTTTTTCACTTAATATTTTATGTTTTTTAATAAAATCAAAAATTCTTTCATAGATTACTTTTTCAAAGATTTTTGCTATATTCGATATTAATGATATAGGTCTGTAGTTATTAACTTGTAATTTTTTCCCTGATTTATAAATTGGTACCACTTCAGCTGCTTTTAGCGCATTCGGCCATATTGTTTTTTCAATACATTTATTGACGATATATGCCAAAGGATCTGCTATAAGATCAGATATTGTTTTGAGTGTCTTAGCATTTATTTTGTCAACTCCACCATTCTTGATTTTCAAATTCTCAATTATTTTTTTAATTTCAATTTCAATTTTATTTGATTTTAAAAAATCATAAATAATATTATTTTATAGATTATCCAGAAAAAACGTCTATACTTGCCTTATTTTATACTTTCGTAGAAAGTTTTATATTAGCAATATTATTATTTGTACAGTCATGAAAAAACTTATTACCATTTGTAAAGAGTGCTTATTGAATAGAAGAGAGTAGAAGAATTAAAAGGACTAGACAGATTATGTTGTTATAGAATGTACTTAAAAAATTAGCTTTTAAAAAACGTGTTGATTTAGTATATTATTAGTGACATTATTAAATGGTAGTATTATTAAAAAAAGTTTTAAATTTAAATGTTTTTTTAAGGAGTTCGATAAAATGATTAAATTAGTAAAATTTTTTGAAATAATAATCAAACATATATTTTTTTGAGGTATGATGATAAATTAACAATTACTAATTGTAAAGTCATATAAAAATAATTCTTTTTATTTTTATAGATTCCAGGAAAAACTTATACTTGCCTTATTTTATACTTTCGTAGAAAGTTTTATTATTTTTACTTTAAATTACTTAGTTTAGATAAATGTATAAATCAAATATTTTCGAGAAAAAGATGTTAATGCTTTCTTTTTGGAGGACTATTTTTCAAAGATTCTGTAGAAGAACAAAATAAAGTTTATTAAAAAAAACATTGGTTTGCATACAAATTTTTTGGAAAGATTTTTATAATCTTGTTGTTAGTAAGGAATTTAATATATGGAATACTAAACCAAACTTATACTTGTCTAAGTTTTAACTTTTGTAAAATTTTTTTTTAGAGAGATTTCACAACTTTATAAGAATATTAATACTACATAGAATTGTGAAAAATTAATTGTGCAATCTCATAAATTTTATAGTATTCTACAACTCTTTTAAGGTTTCAGGTCAAAATTAAATTCGTTTTTGTGCAAATTTTTTATTTTATACGCTCAATGATTATTAATTTAATACAATAATATAGTAAGTTTGATTAAACTAACTGTCAATAAATTGACAGCATTTATAATTTTATTTTATAATTTACAATAAACTATTTACTTTCATAAAATTAGTTGTTATGGAAAATATTACATAATGATTACTATTACGTGTTGTAAATGAAGGAATTAAAGATAAAAAATTTAAGGAAATTATATTGGACAGGTGAAGAAATCACGTAAAATAGAATGCAAAAGAAGCGACTAATGCCTTCGTCTATGTTTCTAATGCGCACAACTAAGTGAAGGTATGTACATCCAGTGTGGGTCTGAATATAAGAAATGTGCGTAAACAAATAAGCTCGGAGAGGGACCTTCAGGTAACTTTTAAGGGCGCATACAGCCAACGAGTGCGCAAGAATACAGGAATGCAGGAATGCGAGGGATGCAAAACGAGCGCGAGTCGTGTCTGGTATTTAGTTGTTAAGGGCCCGAAACAGGTTCCTTCTGCGATCTGAATTACCGTGGAACAATGGTCAGAACAAGAGTGAGGGTACAAGAATGAGAGAAGGCGAGAAAGAGGAAGAGAAAGAGTGTGGTGGAGAGAGATAGCGAGAGAGAGTGAGGAAATCTCTCACGGTTAATAGACGCCCGCTTCGGTACAAAGTGCACTTGCCGAGATTACGTGGTCTCTCTCTCTCTCTCTCTCTCTCTCTCTCTCTCTCTCTCTCTCTCTCTCTCTCTCTCTCTCTCTCTCTCTCTCTCGTTCTCTTGCTCTCTCTACCCAGTGCTCTTGAGCGACACCTCCAGAGTAGTGGTAGAGGCTGACAATCTTTGTTAGCTTACTGCTATGACAGAGTTCTACAAAAGGTAGGTGAACCGTTGACAGACTTTGTATCGGGATAACTAGCTCTGTATAAAGCAAATGACGAGAATAGAGGGGTGTTTTCCAAATACAACTTTTGAAAGCCAAAATCAATAAGACCACCATCTGCGCATCACGTCCTCGAGATTTCTTAAGCGGCCGGCAATGGACAGCACACAGCTGACTAGCTGAATAATAAACAATGCTTAACTCACATGACATAGGTTCTTTAGGGATATCGCTGGCAGGAAAACCCAGGGCCTCGAAATATGGTTGGACGATCGAACAGGTGAGTGAACCTGTAGCTGCTTTGGTTGAAGCGTCTGTTCCTGGACTCGATGAAAGCGCACAGCCCAGCGACAACAGGAGTAGTAATACCATCCTTACTTGAAAGCGCCGGTGGCAGTGTCAGCTCGGAGCCGTACACACGCGGCTATGCCTGGCGCGCGACAGCAGAGGCAGGAGTGAGCACGGGAACGCCGGCAAGGTTCCGCAAAGGGGCATAGAATCCACCTAAGCCAAGCGTCGCTGGGACGACAAACGAAAAATCCAAAATAGAAAGACAGAAAGAGCGAAAATATCAAAAGAAGGATAGAATGAAAAAAGGAAAAAATCAGATAGACAGAGAGAGTAATACGTCGTTGTAAAAGCCTTATGAGCGATAGTAATAACTCCCAGGGCGACGGCTGGAGAAGCACTGATGGTCAGTCAGCTTACTTGGCTTTACGGAATGCACAACGACGCGACCACGTTCTATCTGGCGAGCGCATGCGTACTTCCAGTGTTTGCCTACTCCCTCTCTCCTACACTTGCTCGGTGGCGTCAAGCGGGCAATGCAACTCAGAGAGAGAGAGAGAGAGAGTGAAGGAGCGAGAGAGAGGGGGAGAGAGATGAGAGAGAGCGAGTGAGAGAGAGAGAGACGATCTCCAGATGATTTCATTTTGCTTTTCGGATTTTTCCTTTGTTACTTCTTTCTCCTTCTTCTTATTTTCACCGGTCGAACTTGCATACTTTTGAATCATTGATCAAGGATTGTAAAATTTTTGAATTATTTGGAAAATAATTCCTAATTCACTTTTAATTGCTGAATTATATTAAAGGCAGTTTTAATTCATTTTTGAATTACTGAATTATGCAAAAAATAATTCACAACTCACTTTTGAATTACTGAATAAAGAAAAAATATATTATACAAGCAATAAATCTTAATTCACTTTTTAATTATTGAGTTATACAAAAAATACTTTATAATTTACTTTTACCGAAACCATTTAAAATCGAACAGCCAGAGTATCCCTATACACATCACCGATCGGGGAGAGGTATTTTATCAGAATGGTAAAATGTTAGATGGGTATTTTTTCAGAAAATATACTATCGTTTAAATTATTTTTCGAATCCGATACTGTTGATTCCGAACAGGAGTTATTCAGAACATACAAGGATTTTTTTTCGAAAAGAAAATATCAGAAAAATTTGCGTCTATAAAAATTGAAAACAGATTGCATGAAATTATAAAAATACTTTTTACTAGAAAAATAAAATTCCGAAAAATCTCAAACGTTCATTCCTATACGATTTTCAGCTCATTTGTTGACATTTTAGCTTTTCTGAATCACTGCATTTTCTACAATTTAATCGTTAGGTAGAAATGGCATTCGAAAAATTGACATGACATATCATATAAAAATAATTTAATGAAAATATTATGGCCTTCTTGCCAAATTTTTTCGAATTTTTATATATAGTACATTTTTAAACATTCGGAAAATTTACCCTTCTATCATAAGATATTCTAATTTGTTTTTTTACCTTTCTGAGAAAATATCCATCTAACATTTTACCATTTTGATAAAACACCTCCCCCCTCACCGATCATTATGGAATTATAGTATTACTGTTCTTCTGTAAATATGATTTGACACGTACTTTTCATTTTTCGATTGCATTAATATTGCATCCCGTTTGCAATGTTCGATATTTTGTACAGAATCCTAACATAGAAATTTTATTTTTCAGGATCATCATGAAACTGCTGCCATTTCATGAGTTTTTAAAGCTTTTGAGTAAACTGAACGACTTTTTACTCAGTTCAGCGCCCTCATTCACTCTCTGCATCATATTTGGATAAAAATAAAAAAATGCATGAGATGTGCCTTTTTTACGAAAAAATGTACTGTTTAGAAAAATCCATTTTTCTTTTTTTTGGTGAATTTTTGTTATTGGCAGGGAATATAAATACCTATCAAACCATGTTTGTAACATATTAAGTGCAATCGAATTTTATTTGCTGTATAAGGTATCCCAGACGGCACATTCAGAAAGTGTTCAGAAAGTATTCAGCAATCTGTGTTCTTTGAGAATCCATTAGTGTGAACTCAAATTAAATTCAAAATGTATTCTGGGACTTCAAATGAATATAATATGAATACAAAATGAATAGCTGAAAATCTTCATAGATTCTTCAAAAAGAATTCTCTGATTCATCAGAAAATGTCAGCAAATTTGAATTCATTTTAAATACATTACCAATATAAGGAAACGACAAAAATGTATTAAAAAATAATTAGCAAACGAATGCATATTTTATTCATAAATAATTCATTTTTTTATTCATTATTGATCAACTAGCTAATTTTTTTAATCGCATTGTATCATTTAAGGCAATACATTTTCTGTTAAAAATTTGTTCATAAAGAATTCAACATTATGTATTCAATAAGAATACTTTTGGTAAAGCCCGAATAGAATTCATATTGAATTCTGAAGTTTCAAATGAATACATAATGAGTACTAATTTTACAAATATTAATAGTATTGTTAGAAAGGATTTTTCAATTTATCAAAATGTTAGCGACCTTGATTACATTGTTCATACAAATAAGTAGAAAAATTATTCTCGTATTCTAGGAAAATAATTCATAATGTCTGACTTTTTAAATGATTTTATTATTTAATTATTAAATAATTATAATATGTTATTTATAAAGTTATAATTAAGTTACCCTACAGACCCTTTTTAAGAAGACAAAAAGTGTTCATAAAGTATTTAAATCTTAATTTTATATGTGTATAAATTATAAATATTACAATAATTAATTTACTGTTACATTATATAAAAGTTAAAAACGTAAAATCTTAGTAGTTGTTAAAAAGCTATAATAATTTATGAAATTGTTGAATAATTATTATTAATGAAAAATGAATAACAAAAAACATACATTTTTCTATGAAAAATTCAAAACTAATAGCCATAAACCTCATCCATCTCAATTTGTCTAGAGGAGTTTTTGAGGTTGCTAATTTACAAGGATCGTACTTTCTTTTTTTATTTAAGAGGAATAGAGGAAAATTATAACAAAAAACCGCTACTAACTACTTTAGCAGAATGCTTTCTCAAAGAGAATTAATAAATTATCTCAAATAATTTTTTTAAATGAATATTTTAATATAAAATTTCATTTTTTCTGCATATCTTATTTTCCATAAATAAATTATTCAAAATGATTTAGAAAATTATATTTAAAATAGTTATGTAATAATTAAAAATTATTTATAATCCATAAAATTATTTAATTTTTGTAAAAATTTGCTTCTTTTTCAAATCCGCATTTTTAAGTCAAAAATAACACGTGACTAATTTTAAAACACATAATTTAAAAGAAAATCGAATATAATTTAAGAATATCGGTCTTCATTTAAAATGTAATGATAAAAAAGTAATTTATAATAGTCAAGTAATGCAAACAACTCTCGGAAACAACTGTATGACTATTCTCAGAAATGTACTAAAATTTGTTCATCCTTCTATACAAATTAAACACAAGAAAGTACTGAAATCAATTTATTGTAGACAAGTACCCATAAGTTAACTTGACTGAATAATATAACTTTTCGTAACTACTTAAAAATATTCAGTCAGCGGGCATAAAGTACTACTTAACGCCTAACAGACGTAATAGCTTCCATACTCCTACCAAACTTTATAGAACCTACGCACTTTACGCCCGTGTGGGCGAAAATTATTTTAATTATATAACTACTATGCCTTCTTTTTATTTCTAAAATTCATAAGAATTTTATCAGATATTTACGAAAAGTCAAAGCCTATATAAAAAAATTACATAGTTACCACCACATCTCCATTTTTCATTGATCTTTCCCAATTTTGAAATTTCTATAATATTACGCATCTTGGGAGGACAATAGAAGTCTATAGAGCTGCTCTAGTAGGGGTGGTCCTCCAATCTCACATACATACTTGGCGGGCCCGACGGTTTGCAGTTCAAGGTCTATAGACATGGTCATTTTCATATAAATATTCATATGTTTAATGATCAGATAAAATGTATAAATGGGTTGCTTCTACATATTAAATAGAGCTCAGTATTGAATTTATTACTCTGTTTTTTAATAGAAAGTGCAAACCCGCATGAAAATATCATAAGAGATCTCATATGAGAATATTGGACATCAGATCTCATTTGGGAATATCGGACATCAGATCTTATATGAGATCCCATAATATGTAAAATTGCAGATGACATCACACATATGATACCTCATACGAGATGTCATATGATATTTACACGACGGAAAAGAATAAAAAATAGGTGGCTTACAAAATGGTTAATAAAACCTAAAGCACTTTTGAGTAGACAATAAATTTATATGCATTTTTTATCCCATTCCCGTTTAAAAAAGACGGACACAAGGAAAAATATTTTCGGTAATGAAAGTAAATCATGAGATTCTGCACATGTAGGGATATTATATTTAAACGGTATTAATTAAAAATTAGAGCCAATGTAATTATTTATAATGGGCTTATAGGTATAAACATTGTTAATGAATTTATGTAAAAATTTAGTATTCTACATTTACAAAGCCCACCAGTAAACTGGAAACCGTCGGGCCCGCCAAGTATGTATGGGAGATTGGAGGACCACCCCTGCTAGAGCAGCTCTATAGACTTCTATTGTCCTCCCAAGATGCGTAATATTATAGAAATTTCAAAATTGAGAAAGATCAATGAAAAATGGAGATGTGGTGGTAACTATGTAATTTTTTTATATAGGCTTTGACTTTTCGTAAATATCTGATAAAATTCTTATGAATTTTAGAAATAAAAAGAAGGCATAGTAGTTATATAATTAAAATAATTTTCGCCCACACGGGCGTAAAGTGCGTAGGTTCTATAAAGTTTGGTAGGAGTATGGGAGCTATTACGCCTGTTAGGCGTTAAGTAGTACTTTATGCCCGCTGACTGAATATTTTTAAGTAGTTACGAAAAGTTATATTATTCAGTCAAGTTAACTTATGGGTACTTGACTACAATAAATTAATTTCAGTACTTTCTTGTGTTTAATTTGTATAGAAGGATGAACAAATTTTAGTACATTTCTGAGAATAGTCATACAGTTGTTTCCGAGAGTTGTTTGCATTACTTGACTATCGATAATTGATTTCACAACTTTCATTTGTTTGATTTGCAATGAACAATTTGAATGTACTTACTTACATATAATTTGTTCAGCATACAATGACTCAAACAAGTAAAAGACTTTTTCACTGGCATTATTTGATTTCTTTTAAAAAAACATAAATATTATTATTTTATAGATTATACAGAAAAAACGGGGGTAGTTATATATCCCGATGGGTAAAAATACAGACAAGGATAAATCCCGAATGGTGATTTTACCTATGGGTAAATTCTCAGAGTGGAGGTTTTGACGAACGGGGTAAATCTCGACAAGTAATTTTACCGATGGTTAAAACTTGAGACATAATTTTTTACCGACAGGGAAAAATGCCGAAAATTTTTTTAACGAATATACAAAATTGCGAAAGTAAAAGTTCAGAAAGAAAAATTACCGAAATAATAAATGTCAACAATAAGAATAACGATGGATAAAAATACCGAAACGCAGTTTTTAGAAAGGGAAAAATACCGAAACTCAGTTTTTAAAAAGGGAAAAATACCGAAATTCAGTTTTTTAAAAGGGGAAAATACCGAAATTCAGTTTTTTGAAAGGGAAAAATACCGAAAACCTATTATAATAGGTAAAAAAATAAAAAATCCACGAGCTATGCACTTTTTACTGAAAAATTCATTTTTTAGAGAAGTGCCTTTTTCTCGAAAACCCCATGTTTTTTTTGCACAATTTTTGTTGTCGTGATAGAGGACGGTAATGCCTAGCTAGACGTATTTGTGAGATTCGGTACTTTTTTCCTGGGATAGCGATCACTAATGAGATAACACACAAACAAATTTTTCACGCTTAACGCTTATATATAGTCAATGATATTAGAGTCAATGTAAAGGTATTTATCTTTGTGCGTATGTAATATACATGTACGTGCGCCTACTTATAGGAGTATATGTACTAGTACATTTGTCCGCTAGATGGATATGGTTTGACTTAACATTTACAAAGAAAAGTTCGGTTTCTGCTATATATCACACATCTCGTCTTATTTAAAACCATCATCTTTTGGAAAATTATTACATATTTACACCTTATCAACTCAACTACGATGTCTCAATATTACTCAACAGAGAGAATCAAATGTGCAGACTTTTTAGACAAACACAAACAAATTATTTACAAATCTAGTTCCGTACGTTTAAAACAACTTGAGAATCTTGCTCATCCATTGAAGCACCTCTATCCTCATTTACCTTTGACACCTTCTACATATCTGTGTCAACATTGTTACAATCGTGCTTTAGAATTGGTGAGTAGTACTGACAATGAATTTATAACGGATAATGAAGTTACCGATAACGTAGTTGATAGAGATGAAGATTTTTTACCAAGTACTCCAGAACGCATTGAAGAATTTAATAATGAAATAAGTACATCTTTCTTAGGTTCTGTATCGCCTCTTAAAAGAAAAAATCTTATACATGAAAAATCAATTGAAAATTACGTAACAAAGAAGAAAAAAAAATACTTTCAACATTGTCTAATACCCTTGATGTGAAGTTGAACAATGTTTATGACGTTTCTATAACAGCAAATGAATCAACTGTATGCCATTGTACAGAATGGATACAAAATCTTGGTCTAGCCTTGCAAAAGTGTTCTACGGTATCAGAAAAAATAAAAATTCTGACTTTGCTACCTTCATCCTTTACAAAACATGAAATTTTATCTTTATTTCCAGAAATAACAATGTATATGATCAACAAATCGAGAAATCTTGTTAAAGAAAAAGGAATTTATTCAGAACCAGATGCATATTCAGGCCATCCGATTGATGAAAACATGGAAAAAATTGTTATGGAATATTATTTAAATGATGATTTTAATTGTTCAAGACAAAGTCCTAATAAATGTGACGTTGTTACAATTAAAGTTAACAATAAAAAAGAGAAAAAAGTTAAGCGTTTTCTTACTCGAAGTTTAAAAGAGACGTATAAAGTATTTAAAAATGATTATCCAGAATTGAGAATTGGAAAATCGAAATATTATAGTTTGCGACCAAAGTATGTCTTACTTAGCCCCATCAAAGAAGTTTGTCTCTGTATCTATTCCGCAAATTATGATTTATTTCTTACGAGCTTAATTAATTTTAGAGGGAGTAACGTCACAGAGTTGGATGAAAGTCGGTCACAAATAATAAATGCAACAATGTGTTCTGAGCCATCTGATTTATGTTATTTACAAGAATGTAAACTATGTCCAGGGATTAAGGGAATTACGTTTCATGTTTTAAAACTGCAAGATGTAGAAGGCACAGAAGAAATTACATATGCTTTGTGGGATAATGGAAACCTGATTAAAAAGACACTATCAATTTCTGCTTTTAAAGATGAACTTTCGGTTTGGACCATGAGGGTTAGTACTCACATGTATGTAAAAAATATACAACGCAAAGCTATAAAAACAGAAAGAGAAAGTGCTAAAAAAGACTCACATCATTTAGTTCTTCAAATAGACTTCGCTGAAAACTGGGCTGTGATTCATAATAAAGCTGTTCAAGGAAATCATTGGGTTAATGATCAAATTTCTATTTTCACAGCAGTCTCTTATCAAGGGGATTCGACACAAAGTTTCGCAGTTATAAGTGATGACCGAAAACATGATTCAGCGTATGCTTTGCTAGCAGTACAAAAAATTATAAAATTCTTGAAAGAAAATTGTTGTGATTCAATTAAACAAATTACCATCGTATCAGACGGCGCTGCGAGTCACTTTAAAAATCGCTTTCAATTAGATGAACTAAAACGAGCACCGTGTGATATAAAATGGTTGTTCTCTGCTACTGGGCACGGCAAAGGAGCTGTAGATGGTGTGGGTGGACCTATAAAGCATTATGCTACTTCGCATAATCTTCGAGAGCCCCTTGAAGAAGCTATTCAAAACGCAAATGATTTTGCAATACATGTTCAAAAATATACTGATGCTATTAAAATAATACATTTACAAGATGCTGAAATAGAACAATTCAGAAAAGAAAAAATATTGATTGGCTTACAACTCCAAAGTATCCTGGAATTCAAAAACTCATATATGGGTTAAAAAAACATGTGACGATAAAATACATTGTTTGACAGCAAAGACCGCTGATCGTCCGCTTACTGAATTAAGAACAATGAAGCAGAAAAACAAAGGTAGTAAAATAGGTATACAAATGAAAAAAAGGTATAAAAATAAAAAATCAAAAAGACGCAAATAACAAATAAATACATAGTTATGTGTACCTGTATATTACATACACACAAAGACAAATACCTTTACATTGACTCTAATATCATTGACTATATATAAGCATTAGGCGTGAAAAATTTGTTTGTGTGTTATCTCATTAGTGATCGCTATCCCAGGGAAAAAGTACCGAATCTCACAAATACGTCTAGCTAGGCATTACCGTCCTCTATCACGACAACAAAAATTGTGCAAAAAAACATGGGGTTTTCGAGAAAAAGGCACTTCCCTAAAAAATGAATTTTTCAGTAAAAAGTGCATAGCTCGTGGATTTTTTATTTGTTTTGAAAATGACATTAAGGCCGTTAAAGAGGGCTCAAAACTGAGTGAAATTGTGTGTTACACGTTTAAAAGCTCGAAAAACTGCTGAAACAATAGCAGTCTGAAAATCACATTGAAAATTTTTTTTCTCAATGAAAGAATTTTCTCGGAATTTTTCGGCATCGCTGAACGCATGAAATTTTGATGAAACAAAAAAATAAAAAAACACGTGTAAAATATTTTTTTGAGTAGAACATAAATATTTTTATTTCAACATGATAGGTGAAATAGGCATACGCGGGCTGTCTGATTTGAGATGGATTCGGCCTTATATGATTAAAAAGATGACAATATTATAGTTGACAATATTATCTTACTGTACATATTCACAAAAAAGTTATTTAATAGTCAAAAATAGGGAGCACAGAGCATTTTAGATCGTCCGTGGATTTGCTGTTTCCGCTATTCAATCGTAGGCAAAATGTGAACTGTGACTCACGCGCTTTCTTATAGTATATGGTGATTTACGGTGCAAATGTAACAATTTGCATCATATTTAGATGTAAACGTTGTCTTACGGTGTATGACAGCACACGTCGGAGCATGCATATTATTTGCATCGTCTTCAATAGCCCCTACTTTTTTCATTTTATAGGACGATACATCTAGAAAGGCATGGAAAAGGTAAGGATAAATTAATCATTCTATTGATAATATGCAAATAAGTAATTTCTAAATACTATATTATTTTAAATACAGATAAAATTATATTTTTATCAGATTAAATTATATCTGGTAAGTTAAACTTTCGATGAGAAATATTACCCATATTCCAAGTGTGCGACCCAATGCTAAATAAAATTTTCAACCGTTTTGCCGTAAAGTTTATCATTGCAAAAGCTTGCTGTGCGCTCTTTACGTGCCTTTCTTTCGCTAATAATAGCACAATATATTAGGATACTAGTTCCTTAAGTGGTCCATTATAGCACGACGTGAAATCAGCGCCCGAGCGTTACTCGCTTTGCTTGTGCGAAAAAAATCACGTGAGCTAAATAATCACCTTTCGCACCCGTGTCGAAATGTACTGTTATATAAGCACGTTTACATAAATTTGCTGTCACGCCTATCCATGACATACGCTAGCTTTTTTTTTGGTTCTCTGGACTATTCATGAAAGTCCTATTGCCCACTGGGAAATAGGGGAATTAATGGCGTTAAAATAAAACTAAGCCCACTTACCCTGAATAGAAAAAAAGTATAAAGTGCTACGAATCAGTTCCATTTTGGAAAAAAGAGGTAGAGATATATCTGAAAGGAAGAAAATAAAAATATTTACTTCTGTAATGAAGGTTTTACTTCACGAAATAGTTGTGCATTGTAATAAATGCGACGCACTTGCATAATTCTTGATATTAATTTATTACTATTCATCCCATGACAGTAAATATTCATATATATAGACTTATACAATTTATAATAGAATTATAAAAATGATTTATATTAATATGATATCATTAATAAATATATTAAAATTTACATCATTATTAATACTTATTAATTGAATATTTTATGTTTTAAAAATGATTAATAAAAATGATTAATAAAAATGATTACCAATCGGAGGATGAATTCAGAATGTAACTATATTCAACATTTACCTGAGTATTATGCTCATAATAGTCGCGACTATTCAGATACAATATAGATAAGACAATTACATAGTGATATGAGGTAATCTAGAAAAAATTTCAACTTTTCGTGTCCCCAAAACCGGTCAACATTTTTTTGCAAGCCATACCTTCCGGACGCGGTTTTTCTTCTTTCTTATGTCACAAAATATGCGAAGAACCTCGTGTACAATTAAAAACGTCTTTGTCTCACATTTTTTTCAAAGGTTGAAAATTTTCAAGAAAAATCATAAAAATGCACAAATCGCAGGCATCGCGGGAGCACCGACTTTGAGAGCATTCTTATGCCAGTTCGACGTTCAACTTCAAACCCTTATAACTTTTGAAAGAATCAACATTATTTAATTTTCAAAAAAGGGAATGAAAGCTCTTTCTTGCTAGTTTCAATTTCTTTTTTAAAACTCTTAGTTGATCGGTTCTGGACTAAATGGCTGTTGGTTAAGGAAAAGGGCTTTTTTGCCATTTTCTTGAAAAATTTCCACCTTCCAACAAAATTTGAGACAAAGACGTTTTTAATTGTATACGATGTCCCCCGTATAATCTGTGACATAAAGAAGATGAAAAATCGCGTCCAGAAGGTGTACCTTCAAACAAAATTCTGACCGATTTCGGGGACACGAAAAGTTGACATTTTTTCTGGATTTCTTCATATAGCTGTACTGTGGATTTTCTTCCTGGAAATATGCGATATACTGAAACTTGCGATAACATATTGCCGTGAGACTAATTATGTCTTTAAAATATATTTTGTTTTAATATTAAACATATCGGTATTGCTTTTACAGCTATACTGAGTTTAGCTTTCATTGGCACATGGCTTCCTCAAACTTAATCTACTTAAGCCTTTAATTAATTTTTAATACCAATATTTAAAATTATCACACCAGTATATCGTCGAACGAGAAATCGATTAAGGTTGTATAGGACGTAAGGACCCTGCCAAAAGTTACTTTTTCTACGGAGTGCTCACCCTCGCCGGGCGCACAGCCGCCCAAAATTTACTGTGACGAGGAGTGTGTTTAGAAACATGGCTCTGTCGTCTCTCCCGAAAACATGACTTACTACGAGAGTTACTAATTTGGAATCAGCCGTCAACCCCAAAGTTGAGACGAACGAGAAGAGAAATAAAAGAAATGCGCGAAGACCTGTCCTACCTCCCCCACAAGCAATCACTCGTCGACAGTTGTAAAGTCCTTATCATCAGTAGTCCTGCAGAAACAAGGATGAACAATAAGGAAGCCATCGAGAAAATCATCAGTACGCTTGATCTCCCTAACCTGCAGCAGCTTATCGTAGAAACACGTGGAAAGTCAACACCGTGCAGCAAAACAATGACACCTAGCCGCTTCGTGTATCAGTACACTCCTCAGCGAATGCCTTCCACAATCAACCTGCTGTGGTCGTCAAATTCTGCTCTTCGTGCACCCGTGACTCGCGTTGTTCGCTGCTCGAAACTCTCGAATATCGACTGTCAAAAATTTGACGAGGTTTTCATTCGATTCATCTGCACTAGAAGCACAGAAAGAACTCAAGTATGCACGACCGATCATCCGCAAACCAACCGTTTTTATGAGAGAAACGTCGCACTCGCTCCTCATTGCTATTAACAATGAGAGTGAACTTTCAAATTTATTACTAGCGCATCGTACCCATATCTAGTACTTCCCCTTTTTCATTGTATTTAATACTACTGTTCTCCACTTTTACTCAGTACGTCTTTTCATCTACGATTTTATAATTTTGACTTTAATGCTTATATTGCTTCCTCCTAGAGGAAGCTTTGTGATAGTAATTTTTTGAGTTGTTGTAAAAACATGTTATAATTTAAATTCGAGGTGTTAGGAACCAAAATACATGATTTTTGAAAAATGTCTGTATGGATGTGTGTGTGTGCGTGTGTGTGTGTGTGTGTGTGTGTGTGTGTGTGTGTGTGTGTGTGTGTGTGTGTGTGTGTGTGTGTGTGTGTTTGTGTGTGTGTGTGTGTGTGTGTGTGTGTGTGTGTGTGTGTGTGTGTGTGTGTGTGTGTGTGTGTGTGTGTACGCCTGGATCTCAGCTTCTACTCGATCGATTTTAACCGGACAGGTCTCATTCTTTTTTTTTTGTGTGATGGCGGGTCAAAAATCCGTTTTTTGATTGGGCCGATTCGTTTTTGTTTTATTTCGAATTTTCGATTTTCTCAAAATTGTTTTTGGCTTTTTTTCAATGATAGAATCTAGATATTTAAATCTGATGTCTAGCATTCGAAAGAGCGTAAAAAAACCTATAATTTCCAAAAAAAAAATTTTTCTAGCTATCCCGGTTCTCTTGTTATTGACAAAAACGTGTTTTTTTTTAAAAAGCTTATAACTCTGAAACTAAACGGTCAATTTTTTTGAGAAAAATCACGATAATGCAGAATATAAATAGCTATAAGCTCTAAAAATTTGAATCCATTCTTTTGGTTAGTTTTTGAGAAAAAAATTGAAAAATGAAAAAAACTAGTTTTCTGTGTCCAACGATTACGGAAGTAAAATTGACTTAATCACTTTAAAATTTCTTGTAGAGGTAGATTTTGTATAGTTCTCGGTCGAGTTCTTTGGGCAAAATGATTGGTCTAGAAATTTCAGAGATATTTGAGGTTAAAGTTTTTTAACCTTTTTTTCAAATTGTAATTTCTCGAGAACGGCTCTATGTATCTGGATCGGATGGATAGCATTCGAAAGAGAATTAAAATATCTATATTTGGAAAAAATATAGGTGTTGATAATGTAGTCGAGATTGTGCGCTCCGTAGTTTTTCGCGACTACGAGTCGGAACGCGTACAATGCGTGATCCAGGTGTTCGTAGTCAACAATGATGGAGTGTAGGAGGTGCGCTCCTTAGGTTTTCGAGTCTAGGTATCGGGACGTGTACATTATGATACTTAGACGCAAAAACCTACGGAGCGCACTTCCTAGACTCCATCATCCGTAACCTCAAACACCTAGACCATGCATTGGATACGTTTAGACATCTAGACGTGAGCTACATACATCCATTGTTTTCGACTGTTTCTTAGGTTAATTCTACCTGCCCTCTGCCATGCAAATATCTCATTTCACTGCGAAGTAAAAACTGCTTTGGCCGATTAACAGAAATTGATTTACGCACTGAAAAAAAAGATTTGTTGTTTCAACTAAATATTTAGTAAAATATTTAGTAAAGTTATCTTTAGTTAAATCAACTAAATATTTCTCTGAAACAACTACATAAAGAGTAAAATCAACTAAATTATTTAGTTAAAATAATAATTAGTAAATTTAATTAAACATTTAGTTACTTCAAATATGGTATGGTTGATTCAATTAAAAGGTTTCATTGAAAGAACTAAATTCGTTTTCTTGAAACAAGAAAATAACTTCAAATAAATGTTTATTGTTTTTAGCAAAATCAATTGGTAGAGTTAACGAAATTTTTTACTTAAATCAAATAACTGAAATATTGATGAACCCAATCTCTAAAAACAAATAAATGTTTGTTTGAAACAACTACATATTTGGTTGATTTAAACAATTAAAAACAAGGAAATATCTCCGACGCATTAACTAAACCATTCATTCCTTTAACAAATATTTTGTTAACTCAACTATTTATTTAGTAACTTCGACAGCATGATTTTGTTCAACTAGCTAAAGGATTTATTAAAGAATCGAATCCTAATTTACAAAATCTTTACTTATTACTACTAACTATTTCATAGATTCAAATAAATAAATTAGTTGAAGTGCCAATATCTGTATATCCAAATATGTTGTCATTCTTACTAAATACTTACTTGTTTTGAAGAAACCTTTTATTTAACCGACAAGATATTTAGTAACTGCAACAAACAGGTTTTGCAATATGAAAAAAAGTGATTCGATAATTTTCTTCTCTCGTCAATCAAACGTTTCCTTGATTTGACTAAAGATTTCTTAGAAGATACTAAATATTAATTAGATTTAACTAAATGTTTAGTTAAATAAGCACTATGACAATAAAAAAGTATGTAGTTAATTTGACTACATATTTCTTGGTTTCAAATAAATCTTTTGTTAAAAGGACAAACTGCGTACTTCAATCTACAAAACTATTTCCTTACCCCAACCAAAGTTTAGTTAAAAACTTTCTCTTACTCTTATTAAGTTACAATTAGTTGACTTGAATAAATGTTTGTTCGGTCTGACTAAAAAATTAGTTAAAATGCCAGTGTCTTTGTATCCAAATACGTTGTCATTCTTACTAAATACTTAGTTGTTTTAAACAAACATTTTATTAAACCGACAAGATATTTAGTAACTGCAACTAACAGGTTTTGCAATCTGAACAAAAATGATTCGTCAATTTTCTTCCCTCATCAATCAATCGTTTCCTTGATTTCACTAAATATTTCGTAGATTACAATAAATAACTATTAAATTTAACTAAATGTTTAGTTAAAACCGCACTATGATAATAAAAAAGTACGTAGTTGATTTGGCTACATATCTCTTTGTTTCACATAAATCTTTGTTAAAAGAAGTAACTGCGTACTTCTATCTACAAAACTATTTCCTCACACCAACAAAATATTGGTTAAAAAATTTGTCTCGCGATTACTAAGTTACAATTAGTCAACTTAAATAACTGTTTGTTAGGTCTGACTAATAAATTAGTTGAAATGCCAATGTCTTTGTGTCCAAATATGTTGTCCTTGTTACTAAATACTTAGTTGTTTTAAACAAACATTTTATTAAACCGACAAGATATTTAGTAACTGCAACTAACCGGTTTTGCAATCTGAACGAAAGTGATTCGATAATTTTCTTCTCTCGTCAATCAAACGTTTCCTTGATTTGACTAAATATTTTTTAGAAGATACTAAATATTAATTAGATTTAACTAAATGTTTAGTTAAATAAGCACTATGACAGTAAAAAAGTATGTAGTTAATTTGACTACATATTTCTTGGTTTCAAATAAATCTTTTGTTAAAAGGACAAACTGCGTACTTCAATCTACAAAACTATTTCCTTACCCCAACCAAAATTTAGTTAAAAACTTTCTCTTACTCTTATTAAGTTACAATTAGTTGACTTGAATAAATGTTTGTTCGGTCTGACTAAAAAATTAGTTAAAATGCCAGTGTCTTTGTATCCAAATACGTTGTCATTCTTACTAAATACTTAGTTGTTTTAAACAAACATTTTATTAAACCGACAAGATATTTAGTAACTGCAACTAACAGGTTTTGCAATCTGAACAAAAATGATTCGTCAATTTTCTTCCCTCATCAATCAATCGTTTCCTTGATTTGACTAAATATTTCGTAGATTACAATAAATAACTATTAAATTTAACTAAATGTTTAGTTAAACAAGCACTATGACAATATAAAAGAATGTAGTTAATTTGACTACGTATTTTTTGGTTTCAAATAAATCTTTTGTTAAAAGGTGTAATTGCGTGCTTCTATCTACAAAACTATTTCCTCACACCAACAAAATATTGGTTAAAAAATTTGTCTCGCGATTACTAAGTTACAATTAGTCAACTCAAATAACTGTTTGTTAGGTCTGACTAATAAATTAGTTGAAATTCCAATGTCTTTGTATCCAAATATGTTGTCATTCTTATTAAATATTTACTTGTTTTAAATAAACATTTTATTAAGCCGACAGGATATTTAGTAACTGCAACTAACAGGTTTTGCAATCTGAACAAAAATGATTCATGAATTTTCTTCTCTCGTCAATCAAACGTTTCCCTGATTTGACTAAATATTTCTTAGACGACAATAAAGATTAATTAGATTTAACTAAATGTTTAGTTAAACAAGCACTATGACAATATAAAAGAATGTAGTTAATTTGACTACATATTTCTTGGTTTCAAATAAATCTTTTGTTAAAAGGAGTAATTGCGTGCTTCTATCTACAAAACTATTTCCTTACCCCAACAAAAAATATTGGTTTAAAAATTTCTCTCCCGATTTCTAAGTTACAATTAGTCAACTTAAGGTGATGTTAAATACCGACATAATTTTCGAACGAATACATCTCATGAAAATACCAATAGAATCACCCAAAAAAAAATCTGAGTATAGTATTAACATATACGGAGCGCTTGACAAACGTGTTTTTCCAAAAAAAATATGAGAATTTATTTAATTAAATAAAAACCGTACTGTCGGTAAGTAGGAATCTGCAATTGGCCTACTTTTCAAACGAGCATATCTAACGAAAATGCTAATAGAATCACTCAAAAAAATTCCTGGATGTAGTGTTTATGTATACGGAGCGCTTGACAAAATTGGTTTTTCGAATAAACCCTTGAATGTTAATTTAAAAAATATTGAAATTCACGGTTTCACATGGCCTTAAATAAATGTTTGTTAGTTCTCACTAATAAATTAGTTGAAATGCCAATGTCTTTGTATCCAAATAAGTTGTCATTCTTACTAAATGTTTACTTGTTTTAAACAAACATTTTATTAAGCCGACAAGATATTTAGCAACTGTAACTAACAGGTTTTGCGATCTGAACAAAAATGATTCATGAATTTTCTTCTCTCGTCAATCAAACGTTTCCTTGATTTGACTAAATATTTCTTAGATTACAATAAATAACTATTAAATTTAACTAAATGTTTAGTTAAAAGAGCACTATGATAATAAAAAAGTATGTAGTTAATTTGACTACATATTTCTTTGTTTCAAATAAATCTTTGTTAAAAGGAGTAACTGCGTACTTCTATCTACAAAATTATTTCCTCACACCAACAAAATATTGGTTAAAAAATTTGTCTCGCGATTACTAAGTTACAATTAGTCAACTTAAATAAATGTTTGTTAGGTCTGACTAATACATTATTTGAAATGCCAATGTCTTTGTATCCAAATATTTTGTCATTCTTACTAAATGTTTACTTGTTTTAAACAAACATTTTATTAAGCCGACAAGATATTTAGTAACTGTAACTAACAGGTTTTACAATCTAAAATGTTGATGCCGGTAAGGTAGAGATCGTGTCGGTTCTTCACACGGCCTTTTATATTAAATTTTACTAAATATTTCATAGTTTCAAATAAATCGTTAGTTACAAATGATGAGTTACACACATATTATTGAGTTTATAAATCATTAATTAAAATGTAATTAAGAATGTATATTAATTATAAGAATATAATTAATTATTAGATTGATGTGCGTGATATTTTACATTTACATGCAACTTTATACTTAGTTAAAATTGAAATTTTGTAGGGTACAAGCGTTGCGTAGCGTAGCGGTTAGAGCGTTAGCCTTGTAATCCGAGGGTCCCGAGTTCGATCCCACCTTAGGTCAAAAATTTTTTCTGCGTTTTTTTCTGTTAGATAATATGTAAATGCGAAACTGCGAGCGATAATTAATATAAATTAATGCGAATATGTAATAATAATTTGATTTAATATTAATAAAATTACTATATAATAACTATGCAGAATCCATATTAAGTTACAGGAGTTCAGGAAAAATCACCAACTTCAATGCGGATGGTTGTACGAAAAGGCTACAAGGAAGAAAAACCTTTTATTTCAAAATTATTAAAAAAAAAAATTTTTATAATTTTTTTAAAATAATTAGCAAAATATTTTGTAAAATTGACTAAACAGTTAGTTGATTCAACAAATCATTTATTCATATTTATTAAATATTTCGTTAATCTAATGCAGCGGTTAGTTAGTATCATAAAATATTTCACTGTTTTAATTAAATGTTTAGTAATTACAAACAAGTATTTAGTCAACATAATTGAATAATTTATCAAACAAGATAAATTGTTAGTTAATACAATGAATCGTTTAGTCAGTTTCACAAAATTATTTATTGCTCCAGGTAAATACTTAGTAATTTCAGTAAAATGTTTTGTCAAATTGATTAAGTATTTCATTGATCTTAATAATCTGTTAGTTCATCCAATGAATCGTTTAGTCAATTTCATAAAATATTTTGTTGCACCAGAAAAATATTTTGTAATTTCAAGAAAATTTATAGTCAAATTGATTAGGTATTTCATTGTTCTTAATAACCCGTTAGTTGATGGAATGAATTATTTAGTCAATTTCATAAAATATTTTGTTGCTCCAGATAAATGTTTTGTAATTTGAATAAAATATTTTATCAAATTGATTAAGTATTTCGTTGTTCTTAATAACTAATTAGTATGTGCAATGAATCGTTTAGTCAATTTTATAAACTATTTTGTTGCTTTAATTAAATATTTAGTCATTTCAATACAATATTTTATAGAATTCATTTAATATTTTATCAATCTAAATAACCTGTTAGTTGATACAATGAATCGTTTAGTTAACTTCATAAAATATTTCTTTATTTTTAGTAAATATTTAGTTCATGTAACTAAATATTTTGTTATTTTAAATAACTAAATTAGCTGATTCAATATAATATTTAGTTGGCAGGCTTTAATGAAATCATTTAGTTGTTTCAACTAAATATTTACTTGAAACTACTAATCTTTTTTTCAGTGCGCTGCGTGCTTGCGTTAGCAAAGCAGAAGTCCTTTGGGTCACGAGGAAATAGGCTTTTTTTTCAGCGTAGGTGTCGCTCCATAGTTTTTTGCGTCTAAATGTCGGAATGCATTCCATGTGTGGTCTAGGTGTTCCGGGTAGCTGATGACAGAGTCTAGGTGGTACGCACCGTACATTTTTGCCTCTAGGTGTTGAAAATCATCGAATGCGTGGTCAAGGTGTTCGGGGTAGTCGATGACGGTGTCTATATGGAGCGCTCCGTAGTTTTAATCGTTCATCACGTTTCAGACGCGTTCCAACGCCTAGAGACAAAAAACTATAACGGAGCGCACTACCTAGACTTCAGCATCGGCCACCCCAAAGACCTAGACCACGCATCCCAGGTGTTACAACACCAACAGGCAAACAACTACGAAGATTTATTACTTAACAGTTAGTAAATGATAAGCTTTGTGGTAATATTTTCACGTTTTGTCGAGAATAAACTGTCAATATAAATATTTATTAACTGTTAAGTAATAGTCATTTGACTCAAACATCACGAAAAAGTTCTACTCGCAAGTGGATCCATCATTTGTCCCAAATAATTCTTTCTATCAAGATATAAGTTGATTGACTCGATAACCTGATTAGCCAATAAGTTATAAAAAAAGTAGAGAATGTAACCAAGGGTTTAGACAAATATACAAAAGATAAAGTATTGGTGAATAAATAAAATTTAATAAAAATTACGTATTGGGTTGTATTCAAATCGATGCCGCTGTATACATTTGAAGTTTGTGAAGTATCTTACTTATGCGGTAAAAGTACAGTTGAAAATGAGCGAAAAATCGTTTTTGCTTTCTTAAAGAGAAAGCTTTGTATTTCGTTTTCTATCGCAGAATAGTACTTTCTGTATCTAGAACGTAAAATGAAGTTTTATGCCCGAGTGTGATCGATGCAAACGAGGGACGGCCAAGCCAGCACACGAGGGCATAAATTCGACGTTCGTGTTGCAATAGTATATTACGACACAAGGCCAGAAAGTTGGATTTCCTGGCCGGCGCCAGTTTGACGCCCGAGGCGAAGCCGAGGGCGTCGATAGGCGCCGGCCAGGGCATCCAACATTCCGGCCAAGTGTCGTATACTATTTTTCTTCATCCCCAGCCGAAAGTACGTCCATATAGTTAATATCAATTAATAAAATAGCGTTCTTAACTGCTAACTACGGCTCGATCATATGTATAAGAGGCCTGCTTCAGCGCCACTTTACATATCGCGGAACATAATAAGGCTCGACTTCTGCTTTTTTTTATGCCCGCCTGACTTTTGCAAAACCGAGGCGAAGCCGAGGTTTTGCTGGTCGGGGCGGGCATCAAAAACACTGATAAAAGATGCTTGAAAAACGTGATGGATCAAAAATATGTACATACTTAATCGCAGATGCTGATTTTAACTACCGCCCAACTTCTTAATGGTTCCTCTGTTTGTCCTTTTCTATCCCATACATTATAGAATGAAAGTCAAAAAGCTGTCACATATAAGTATATAGCTACACCATGTTTTGAAACTCAAAATGTAAACATCATGTCTATATATATATGTATAGAAGCTTTCTGACAGCGTGTGTGCAATATAAGAACTTAATTGACTATGAGAGTTATAAATATATTATTCAATATATTAATAATAACATAAAATTAATTTAATACACCTATATCTTTTCAATTTTCCGATTTTACAAATGATTTTCTTGTCATCACATTTGGAAGGGTTAGCATAGTTTAGGTTACAACACGTGCGCTGTCGCGGACGTCGCCATGCAACGATCAACAAAGAGCGGCCACAAAAGTCGCTCTTCCCGGCGCGAAATCGAGCCGGGAAGACCGTACTTTCGGCTAGGGGATGAAGAAAACAATATTTTTCTGTCCTCCGGCCGGAAAGCGCCAACTTCCCAGCCGCTGCGCGAAACGAAGTTGCCGCTTTCCGGCGCCGTCGAGCAGAAAAATAGTATACAGACCTTGGCCAGTAAAAAAGAAAGCCTCAGATCACGTGTTTATCAACCTCAGCTTCGCCTCAGCCGACAATTACATGTGATCTGAGACATTTCTTATTTTTACTGCCTAGGTGTGTAATATACTATTTGATGCCGTAGGTGTCATGCCTATTTTTACTTTTTCAAATGGCGGACTTAAAATAAGGTGTTGTCGCCTGCGGAGGTAAAAAATTTGAAATACGTTACTATATAGTTACATATCAATACATTCTCTTGATACTCTATGAATTAAAGATGCCATACCAATAATTGCTTTTAACTTATTGTACAATCGGGAAATCTTTGGAAATACGTCTTACTAATTATTTTCTAGTGAAATCTGATATTAAAATAATAAACGAAAATTAAATAATATCGCAATAACGCCAATCTGAGAATTTTCAGCACGTGTGCTGTCGTGTTTAAACGTCTTCCACATGCCATGCCACCTAATGTCTTGAATTAATCCCCCCGCCCACACACACACACACACACACACACACACCGTCCTCGCACTTTTGCCTGCCTCCGGCCAATGCATTGTTGGAACGACGACACCGTGGCCTATTGACACAGCATTTATTTTCAGTAGATCGACGTAATGCTTCAGCTTAGCAAATCACCCTAATATTTTGATCATTTTATCATAATTCCTCACTCAATAAATACATTTTTCATAGCAATGTAATAGAACGAATCAATATTTAATTAAGACTCGGAGTAGTTGACTTTTCACATTTATTTTAAAAGAATTTTTTTTTCGTTTATAATGAAAACGTTTTACATCACATTGGCTTGTCAATTGTTGTATTAAATAATTCAGTATATCGTACAGTTAATTTGATGTCCGATACCATAGCGAATTTGTATTATTATCTGTTAAAATTTTTTGAAAATTAGTCGAACCCGACTTTTTCACCGAAAATCTCGAGTATCGACACACCCCTCGAACTTCGTGGAAGCTCGCATCACGGCTAGGTCGACGAGCCGCGCCCGCGGACTTACGGGGACAGGAGGAGAGCGAGCCGCTCGCAACCGTAGTGTTGACTGCGGCTGACCCTATCTGTTGCCTTTTTACGCAGGTAACCAATCCGCGAGCGCGAACGCTCGCCTTTAACTCACTCCGAAGTATTTTGTTTAACTCCGATTTTTTGGAGAGACGCGCTCTCCGCGCTCCTCCGGAGATGGGCCTCCTTTCGCCAGACTCTCTCAAGTGAGCCTCGCCTGCACTCCCGCTAACAGCGACTTAGCCGTTTTAGGCAAACGGAGAGTCCTGACACTCGCCAAGTGGGGAACCACCTTATTTTTTTTTTTCATATAGTTTAATTTTTGTTATAATCGTATTTCTTTGATCTTGCCCTACCGTACTTTGGGATATTTTAAATTATCTTTACACTTACGATACGAATTTTCTTATAAACCTTAACTTTAACCTAACCTCAACCTTCACCCTCTCATGCTCTCCGACGCTGAGCTTACGTCAAATTTTATTAAATGTACGATTTTATTAATTTTTCGTTAAATCTTTACCGAGTTTTACGGAATTGTTTAATGGAAGATTTGAGTAATTGGAATCATATTGTACATAGGTATAATGGCAAATCTTCAAAAATAAACAGAAAAGAAATCAATGTTGCATTTAGAAATGTTCTTCCATAAAAAAATATATAGAAATATATTGATTTTCAAACTTTATATTCGTACATAACTTAAGAATGAATCGTCAAAACGTAACCAAATTTGTTCCATGCGTTTAAAAAAATATCATTTATGCTGTATTAGTTCTCTATCAACATTGTAAGAACCGTTTTTCGTTAATAAGGTAGTTGTCGACTGGTAATCGGAAGCAACAGTTTCGTCTCTCCCTTGCCAGCAATGTGTTTTTTTGTTTACGCTGGGCGAAACAAGAAGTTTTTGAGCGGACGGTATAACCTAACCCCCGATTCTCGTTGTGTCTCTCTCGGTCACGCTTGCCATCTCTCGCACTCGCAGCGTGCGGTCGTATATCAACTAAAAGAGTGTTACTTTGAATTACAATAACTCGGAAACGGTGCCCCTAGTCTGTCTGATTTTTCACTACAATATTCTAAATATCTCCCTTAATAACATATTCTATTTTTTAAAGACATTCCCAAGAGATTCTGATGAAAATGTAATTCCATGACACCGCTTCCTTTAACCTACGTATTAAAAGTCCAAACTTACTCCCAAATAATCAAGCATTATTCACATAAGCATTTTTGGCGCGAGGTCGGAGAACAACTTTCACGAGCCTCGGAACGCTCTCCTCTACCTCTCCACCGCCGGCCAGGAATCACCGCTCTCGTGTACTATATGCTTGCTTTCGGCCGATGGTTTCTCTGCGCGTCGCCGCCGCAGCCGCCGATCGGCACAGCATCGGCGCACTTATATTTTTAGAAGCTTGCAAAGACATTACAGCTCTATGAGTGACTGTAGTTTATCATCTGAATTTTTCGCTCGACAAATACATTTAACATATTAATCTTATAAACTTAATTTACATGAAGGTGCAGAGTCGTAGCTTTTTTATATTTGATTTTTTTAATTGTTCTTTTTATTTACAAGCAAAGTTGTACGATAGATTTATTATCTTCACTTCAAAGCGTTTGTGACTTTTCAATTATTCTATTGCATATTTTATCAATTTATCCCGTTTAACAGACAGCATGATTTAATTAACTAAATCTTTTCGTATTTGACGTGATACATTTGTATACAAAATTTTATTACCATCTAATGAGTTTATATTAATATTTGATGTAGTATATATTCAACTATACAAATTGTTACTTAATTTAAAATTAAAACAGAATTACGTCACTTTTTGTTTGTCTATATATTATAGCGTACGGGCCTCTTGCATGGTCTTATTAGATAATTCAGTATCTTTAACCGTTAATTTTATTTACTTCACTGTTCTATTAACACATGTATTCACAAAATATCTTTGGGGGGGGGGGGGGTCCAAAGTTTTGACGATTCACTATAAAATCGCGCCAACTAATGAGTTTTATCAATTCGACATAAGTCGTTGTCGAATGTATCTAAGTCCGAAATTTTAAATGACGAAAAACATATTTTCGAATGTAACAATTCAAAATATCGAAATTCAAATTACAGAATTTGAATGTATACGAGGGTCATTTGATAAGTACCTAGCCCACAAATGAAAACACCAAAATTTTACAAAAAATAAAATTTATTTTTCAATGTAGTCTCCTTTTAGTTGAATACACTTGGTCCAGCGGTGTTCCAATTTTTTTAACACCGTTGAAAAAAATGTTTTCTCTTGGTTTGCAAAATAGGCCTCCGTGGCGGCGATTATTTCGTTATTGGAGTGGAATCTCTTCCCGGCGAGCGAATTTTTTAGGTTCGGAAACAAAAAAGTCGCACGGAGCCAAATCTGGAGAATACGGTGGATGGGGCAGCAGTTCGTAGCGTAATTCGACCAATTTAGCCGTGGCGAGTGCAGAAGTGTGAGCCGGTGCATTATCGTGGTGGAAAAGCACTTTCTTTTTAGACAAATGGGGCCGTTTTTCTTCTAACACGGCGTCAAATCGGCTCAGTAGTTCGGCGTAGTACTGTCCTGTGACCGTTTTGCCCTTCTCCAGATAGTCAATAAAAATCACACCTTGAGAATCCCAGAAAACAGTGGCCATCACCTTTCCGGCCGACGGGACCGTCTTCGCCTTCTTCGGAGCAGGTTCACCGGATAAGGTCCACTGTTTTGACTGCTCCTTGGTCTCTGGAGTGTAGTAGTGAATCCATGTTTCGTCGACGGTCACGTAACGACGCAAAAACTCTTTTGGATTGCGATTAAACAGCTCCAAACACTGCTCTGAACTGGTCACACGGATGCGCTTGTTGTCTGCAGTCAGCAAACGCGGCACCCACCTTGCTGACAGCTTCCTCATGCCTAAAATCTCATGTAGGATATGCCACACGCGTTCTTCTGAGATGCCTACTATCGCAGCTATCTCGTGCACCTTTAATCGGCGGTCTGACAAAACGATATCGTGTATTTTTGTCACGTTCTCCTCCGTAGTGGCTGTTTTCGGAGCACCTGGGCGTGGATCATCAAAAACCGACGTACGACCACGTTGAAACTCGTTATACCAAAATTTAACGGTCGCCATCGAAGGAGAAGCATCCCCATACACTGCATCCAAGCGTTCTTTAATTTCACTGCGCGATTTCCCTTCCAAAAACAAGAATCGAATCACCGACCGATATTGTTCTTTCTCCATTTTTTCAAAAATCAACGGACACATTTGCTTTCACACGCTCTCAAAAATAAACTACAACTCCGATCCGGCTGAAATTTCGTCTGTAACCGTTTACAGGAAGATACTGCACTGTAGTGTATTTCTGGTGCGATAGTGGCACCATCTGGCGGTGAGGCTAGGTACTTGTCAAATGACCCTCGTATGTAGCTAGTTTCTAATGATTTATTTGGAAATATCTTTATTATCTCCTTATTAAAATTATGTAGTTTGAAATTCGATATTTTGGACAGTAGGTAAATTGTTACATTCGAAAATACGTTTCACGTCATTTAAAATTTCAGACTAATGTACATTCTCAACGACTTATGTCGAATTTATAAAACTCGTTAGTTGGCTCGATTTTATAGTGAATCGTCGAATCTTTGCCCCCCCCCCCCAGATTAACAGGGATCGCACATAAATCACGGCTTTAATCGTCACATTGTAAAAAGTCGTGTTTGAACGAATTCCACATGCATCGCTACCCTTGTGTCTTGGCCTCCACACGCCCGGTACCGCGAGCATGTTTTTGGAGTATTGCTGTTGCCGCCGATAAACACATCGTCGTCATGATTGACATATCGTTCCTTAATTTTAAATCGAAACTCAATTACGTCAGATATTTTTACCTATAAATAAAATAGCATGTGAGTCTTTTGCATTGTCTTGCTATATAATTATCTTTAACCGTTAATTTTATTGACTGCACTACTTTATTAACATATTTGTTCATAAAATATCTCGGATTATCTTTAATACTTTTTTTTTTATTTAATCTGGTTATTGCAAAAGAAACTCAAAGAGCAAAGCTTAAGAAAGATCCCTCATTAGTGTCTGCTTTTACTAACATATTGTAGATTTGAGAATTGGCGTATTTTTTATTTAACTATTTTTTTATCCAAAATATTAGAATAGTAAACAACCATTGCATAATCTAGCATTATTCACATAAGAGTTTTTGGGGCGAGATAGGAGAACAACTTTCACGAGCCTCGGAACGCTCCTCTACCTCCCCTCCCCCGGCCAAGAATCGCTGCTCTCGTGTGCTATATGCTTGCCATCGGCTGATGGTTTCTCTGCGCGTCGCCGCCGCAGCCGCCGATTGACACAGCATCGGCGCACTTATATTTTTAGAAGCTTGCAAACACGTTACAGCTCTATGAGTCACTGTAGTTTTTCATATGAATTTTTCGATCGACAAATACATTTAATATATTAATCTTATAAACTTAATTTATATAAAGGTGCAGAGTCGTAGCTTTTTCATATTTGATTTTTTTAATTGTTCTTTTTGTTTACAAGCAAAGTTGTACGATAGATTTATTATCTTCACTTCAAAGCGTTTGTGACTTTTCAATTATTCCATTGATATTTTATCAATTTTTCCCGTTTAACAGACAGCATGATTTAATTAACTAAATCTTTTCGTATTTGACGTGATACATTTGTATACAATATTTTATTACCATCTAATGATTTTATATTAATATTTGATGTAGTATATATTCAACTATGCAAATTGTTACTTAATTTAAAATTAAAACAGAATTAAGTCACTTTTCGTTTGTCTATATATTATAGCGTACGGGCCTCTTGCATGGTCTTATTAGATAATTCAGTATCTTTAACCGTTAATTTTATTTACTTCACTGTTCTATTAACACATGTATTCACAAAATATCTTGGGGGGGGGGGTCCAAAGTTTCGACGATTCACTATAAAATCGAGCCAACTAACGAGTTTTATAAATTCAACATAAGTCGTTGTCGAATGTATCTAAGTTCGAAATTTTAAATGACGAAAAACATATTTTCGAATGTAACAATTCGAAATATCGAAATTCAAATTACAGAATTTTAATGTAGATGTAGCTGTTTCTAATGATTTATTTGGAAATATCTTTATTATCTCCTTATTAAAATTATGTAGTTTGAAATTCGATATTTTGGACAGTAGGTAAATTGTTACATTCGAAAATACGTTTCACGTCATTTAAAATTTCAGACTAATGTACATTCGCAACGACTTATGTCGAATTATTAAACTCGTTAGTTGGCTCGATTTTATAGTGAATCGTCGAATCATTGCCCCCCCCCCCCCCTCCAGATTAACAGGGATCGCACATAAATGACGGCTTTAATCGTCACATTGTAAAAAGTCGTGTTTGAACGACTTCCACATGCAACGCTACCCTTGTGTTTTGGCCCCCTCTCGCCCGGTACCGTGACCATGTTATTGTAGCATTGTTGTCGCGGCCGATGAACACATCGTCGGCAAGCCTATATTTTGAGGATCTCTTAATTTACAAATCGTTTCTTAATTTTAAATCGAAACTCAATTACGTCAAATTTTTTTTTCTATATAAGATAGCATATAAGGCTTTTGCATTGTCTTATTAAATAATTAAATATCTTTATTCTTTAATTTTATTGACTGCACAATTTTATTAACACATTTGTTCATAAAATATCTCGGATTATCTTTAATACTTTTTTTTTTTTATTTAATCTGGTTATTGCAAAAGAAACTCAAAGAGCAAAGCTTAACAAAAATTCCTCATTAATGGCTGCTTTTATTAACATAATGTAGATTTGAGAATTGGCCTATTTTTTATTTAACTATTTTTTTATCCAGAATATTAGAATAGTAAACAACCATTGAATAATCGACGTGTTCTTGTTTATGCACATACTGATTGTGCACATAATAATTGTGCACACTTTAACATGGGCATATATCTATATATATAGATCTGTACCAATGCTATCTGTGCACAATAAATATGTGCACAATCCTTATGTGCACAAACAAGAACATGCCGAATAATCTAGCATTATTCACATAAGAGTTTTTGGGGCGAGATAGGAGAACAACTTTCACGAGCCTCGGAACGCTCCTCTACCTCCCCTCCCCCGGCCAAGAATCGCTGCTCTCGTGTGCTATATGCTTGTCATCGGCCGATGGTTTCTCTGCGCGTCGCCGCTGCAGCCGCCGATCGACACAGCATCGGCGCACTTATATTTTTAGAAGCTTGCAAAGACGTTACAGCTCTATGAGTCACTGTAGTTTTTCATCTGAATTTTTCGCACGACAAATACATTTAACATATTAATCTTATAAACTCAATTTACATAAAGGTGCAGGGTCGTAGTTTTTTCATATTTGATTTTTTGAATTGTTCTTTTTATTTGCAAGTGAAGTTGTACGATAGATTTATTATCTTCACTTGAACGAGTTTGTGACTTTTCATTAATAGACTTACGAGATAGATTATTTGTGTACAACATTTTATCACCATCTTATGATTCCATGTTAATATTTGATGTAGTATATATTCATCTTTGCAAATTGTTTCTTAATTTAAAATCTAAACAGAAGTAAGTCACATTTTGTTGTCTATATATGATAGCGTAAAGTGCTTTAACATTGTGTTATTATATAATTCAGTATCTTTATTCGTTATTTTTATTACCTGCACTATTTTATTTACTCATTTGGTGCGTGATCGGAGAGCGACTTTCACAAGCGACGGAACGCTCCTCTACCTCCCCCTCACCCCCTACCTGGAATCATCGCACTCGTGTTTCAAGCGTATATGCTGCCATCGGCCGATGGTTTCTCTGCGCGTCGCCGCCACAGCCGATCGTCATAGCATTGTCGGTCTTATGTTTTAAGAAGCTCACATTGACGTTACAGCTCTACTAATGAGTCACTGTAATTTTTTTATCTGAATTTTTGGCTTGACAAATACATTTAACATATTAATCTTATAATCTGAATTTACCTAAAGGTGCAGAGTCGTAGTTTTTCATATTAGATTTTTTAATTGTACTTTTTATTTACAAGCAAAATTGTACGATAGATTTATTACCTTCACTTTACGCGTTTGTGACTTTTCTATTATTCTATTGCATATTTTATCAATTCATATTAATATTTGATGTAGTATATATACGACTTTGTAAATTGTTTCTTAATTTAAAATCTAAACAGAAGTAAGTCACATTTTTTTGTTTATATATGATAGCGTAAAGGGCTTTAACATTGTGTTATTATATAATTCAGTATCTTTATTAGTTAATTTTATTGCCTGCACCATTTTATATACTCATTTGTTCGCTAATTATTGAATTTAATACTATAATACTTTTACTTGATTATTTTCAAATTTACTAAATGGATCTGAATAGCAGAGTTTAATAATAGCTTTGGGAATAACTCATAATTTCGCATTACTTTTTTATGGTTGTATTGCTTTTAAGGTCCCAGCCAAAAGCTGGTTTTCGATGTTAAAATTTCGATGAATAATTAGGTAAAGCAATTGGTTAATTTTTAGTTCTCACGATCAATGTGTTATTGCAATTGGAATGTTATAAGCTTTAAAAATTAGAACAAAGTTGTAAACTTGGCACTATTCTTGCTAAAAATCGTCATTATGTTGAAATTGGTGTATTTTGACCGATTTTGACGATTTAAAAACGAAAGTGACAAGTTTACAATTTAGCTTTCATTTTTTATTATTAATGCTTGTAAATGTTCTAGCTGCAATAACACATTGACTATGAGACTTAAAAATTAATCAATTGCTTTATGTAATTATTTATGCAGTTTTAACGTGAAAAATTAACTTTTGGCAGGTACCTTACAACCACTAGAACCTTAACTACCATCTTATCAAACGTACATATTAAAATCATAAACATACGAGGGTGATCGCGTTTGACAAATTTCACGTGCTCCGCTACCTTCTCAATTTTACTCCCGCCCCTCCGCCGAAACGACACACAGTGTTCTATTTTGAAAAAAAATGGACAAAATGAAATATCTCGTGAACGGATATCGATAGCCGGATGAATCCAACTGCATTTTAAAGTTGAAGTAATGTACAAGTACATCCATTTCAATGTATATCATCGCGCGGTCACTCCTAAGGCTCTTCTATACTTGCCTTCGGAGCGCTCCCGCGCTCCTTGATAAAGGAAAAATAGTCCAGTACTGATCATTTGACCCTGTGACCTTAGAAATGAAAAATGAAAGTCGAATAAATAACGAATTTTCGGCTCTTTCATTGTAGACTTTGTGGCTATCAATTTTTTCGATCAAAATAATATGTATTCCTGTAGTGTTTGATGCAAGGAATCCGAATTTGATGTCAGAATTGTCCTATCGCACACCAATTTGTTTTTAAAGCTGAAAACTCCATAAAAAATACGAAAAATTCACCCTGGAAGAAATGGAATATTATTGAGTAATTTCGACTTCGGATTTGGATTCAGCTTATCATAATACATGGGTACACAAACGCTTGTATTTAATACAATTTTATTAAAGAGCATGAAAATATTGTAAAAAATGCCATTTTTTAATAACCCTTAAATTTTAATAATTCATATATGCATCTACAAATGTATTTTGATTCGCTGAATCCGAATTTGAAGTCGAAATTACTCAATAATGCTCCATTTTTTCAGGGTGAATTTTTCGTATTTTTTATGGAGTTTTGAGATTTAAAACCAAATTGGTGTGCAATAGGACAATTCCGATATCAAAGTCGGATTCCTTGCATCAAACACTACAAGAGTACATATTTTTTTGATCGAAAAAATTGATAGCCAGAAAGTCTACAATGAAAAAGCCGAAAATACGTTATTTATTCGACTTTCATTTTTCATTTCCGAGGTCACAGGGTCAAATGATCAGTACTGGACTATTTTTCCTTTATTGTACATTACTTCAACTTTAAAATGCAGTTGGATTCATCCGGCTATCGATATCCGTTCGCGAGATATTTCATTTTGTCCATTTTTTTTCAAAATAGAACACTGTGCGACACTCGCGTGTTTCAAATCCTAGGCTGTCTCTGGGGCCTTATCGAGTGTTCGGTACAAGGCGAAATTTTCGAGGTGTTGAGAAATTGGATTGGCTATTGAAAAATTTCCAGCTCGCTGATTGGCCAGAAATGAAAACGGCACTTCAATTTTCTTTATCTCGATAAAGCCCCTGGCCGAGGCATTGTCGAAGCGACGCCGCCGCACCCGATCAACACAGCATAAGCGCGTTTATATTTAACGGAGCGAGTTGTTGAATTCGGAGAATTTGACTCGATACTTGTCAAAGAATATCTTTATCCGCCATGGATCAAGCATCTCATAACGCTCGCAGGCATTGGATATTTTTCATATTTGATTTTTTTAATTGTACTTTCGATTTACAAGCAAATTTGTACGATAGATTTATTATCTTCACTTGTTTGCGATTGTGACTTTTCTATTATACTATTTCATATTTTATCATTTCATATTAATATTTAATGTAGTATATATAAAACTTTGCAAATTGTTCCTCAATTTAAAATCGAAACTGAATTACGTCACATTTTTTTTGTCTATATGTGATAGCGTATGAGGCTTTTGTATTGCCTTATTATATATTTAAGTATCTTTGTTCGTTACTTTTATTGACTGCACTATATTATTAACACATTTCTTCGTAAAATATCTCGAATTATCCTGCATACGTTTTTTTATTTAATCTGGTATTTAAAAGCTAATGTAATATAGCAGAGTTTAAATAAAATCCCATATAAATGACTGCTTTTATTTACGAATTGTAGATAGATGTTAGAACAAAGTTGTAAACTTGGCACTATTCTTGTTAAAAATCGTCAATATGTTGAAATTAGTGTATTTTGACTGATTTTGACGATTTAAAAACGAAAGTGCCATGTTTACAATTCAGCTTAGACTTTTTATTATTAAAGCTTGTAATATTCCAGTTGCAATAGCACATTGACTGCGAGACTTGAAAATAAATTAATTGCTTTACTTAATTATTTATCGCAGTTTTAACGTCAAAATTAACTTTTGGCAGGGAACATAGAACCAATAGAACCTTAAATACTTTCTTATCAAACGTACATATTAAAATAATAAACATGCGAGTGCGGCCGCGTTTGACAAATTTCACGTGCTCCGCTACCTCGTCAATTTTATCCCCGCCTCTCCGCCGAAACGCCACTCGCGTGTTTCAGACCCAAGACTGTCTCTGGCTGATGCATTGTCGTAGAAATGTCGACACGCCCGATCAACACATGATCAGCGCGCTTATATTTAACGGAGCGAGTTGTTGAATTCCGAGAATTTGATTCCGTACTTGTCAAGGTACATTTTTTTCCGCCATGGATCAAGCATCTCATAACGCTGGCAGGCATTGGTAGATGCCTCTCTCCCCTCCCCTTCCCATCGTGGTCTTCTTGCGCGAGAACATGAAGACGTCCGAGGACCGTTACGGGCGATATCAAGCGCGACTCGAGCAAGGGCTTGCCACGCCCCGCCCCTGGCGCTGCGTAACCATTCCCGCGTATAGCGTTCTCTTCGCTCCCGCCGCTCTCTCCGCCCCCCGGTGCGGCAACGCTGCTCTCGTGTTTGAGACCAATACACTGGCCATCGGCCGATGGTTTCTCTGCGTGTCGCCGCCGAAGGGTAACGCTTCCCGCGTGTTGCGCTCTCCGCTCCCTCCACTCTCTCGGCATTACCTCCCGGAACGAGCACCGGGCACGACGCAACAGCATCAGTAAGCGGGCAACTCTGAGAGAGCAGCAGGACATCCAGGGGACGACGTTCGCGAAACCCTTTAATACACGCACATTAATACGTATCCGAAATTTGACCATTTTGTACAGTCGGACCACCTGCAGCCAGATCATCGTTCGATACAAGGTAAAAGTTGTGCGCTACTTAGATCATATTTAACAGTCCCGCGGTTTGTTTTACGGCTAGCGTGCCGCACCTTCTCCCTGCCGCGATTACAAGAATTTTCTTCGGACATATTTAACTTTCCAAATCGTTCCTTAATTTTAAATCAACTATCGTTAATCAGCGCGCTACGCACGCCACTGTTTCGTCTTTTGTTTCTCTCCTTTCGAGATTCGAGACGGATTCGATTATTCGAGATTTCGAGATCGTTCGAGGGCAAAATAGATTATCTCGAATGCTCAATTTATATAAGGGAAACTCACTTACGTCAGATTTTTTTGTCTGTATAAGAAAGCACATGACGCTTTTGCAGTCTTATTTTATAATTACTAGCGTTAATCAGCGCGCTACGCGCGCCACTGTTTCGTCTTTTGTTTCTCTCCTTTAGAGATTCGAGACGGATTCGATTATTCGAGATTTCGAGATCGTTCAAGGGCAAAATAGATTATCTCGAATGCTCAATTTATATAAGGGAAATATCTTTATTCGTTAATATTATTACTGTACTGTTTTATTAACACACTTGTAAATAAAAGATCACAAATTATCCTTAATACCTTTTTTGAGTTAACCTAGTATTTTGAAAAGAGATTAAAATAGCAGAGTTTAACAATGATCCCACATAAATAACACGTTTTATTAACAAATTCTAGATTCGAGTAGTTTTGTTATATATAAAATACACAAATATTAAAATAGTAATCAATAATTGAATAATCTAGCATTATTCACATAAGAGTTTTTGGCGGGCGATCGAAGAGCGACTTTCACAAGCCACGGAATGCTCCTTTACCTCCCCCCCCTGCCTGGAATTATCGCTCTCGTATTTCAAACCTTTATGCTTGCCCGCGGCTGATGGTTTCTCTGCGCGTCGCCGCCACAGCCAATCGACATAGCATCGGCGCTCTTATATTGTAAGAAGCTCGCATTGACGTTACAGCTCTATGAGTCACTATAATTTTTTCATCAGCATTTTTCGCTCGACAAATACATTGAACATTTTAATCTTATAAACTGAATTTACATAAAGGTGCAGAGTCGTAGTTTTCTCATGTTTGATTTTTTGAATTGTTCTTTTTATTTACAAGCAAAGTAGTACGATAGATATGATATCTTCATTTGAACGCGTTTTTGACTTTTCAATTATTCTACTACACATTCTTTAAATTCATTCCTTTCTAACTGATGATATATTTGTGTACAAAATTTTATCACCATATTATGATTTCATATTAATATTTGATGTAGTATATAATCAACTTTGCAAATTGTTTCTTAATTTAAAATCGAAGCTGAATTACGTCACATTTTTTTGTCTATAAATGATAGCGTATGTGGCTTTTACATTGACTTATTATATAATTAAGTATCTTTATCCGTTCATTTTATTGACTTCCCTATTTTATTTACTTATTTATTCGCAAATTATCAAATTACTTTTTCTTGATTATTTTCAATAAGTTTAATAATAGCTTCTGGAATAACTCATAATTTCGCCTTACTTTTTTAAGGTTGTGTTGCTTGTAAGCTGCCAGCCAGAAGCCAGGTTTTCCCGTTAAAACTGCCATGAATAATTAAGTAAAGCAATTGATCAATTTTTAGTTCTCGTAATCAATGTATTATTGCAATTGGAATATTATAAGCTTTAACATTTAGAACAAAATTGTAAACTTGTCACTGTTCTTTTTAAAAATCGTCACTATGTTGTAATTAATGCCTTATGACCGATTTTGACGATTTCAAAACGAAAGTGCCAAGTTTACAATTTAGCTTTGATTTATTATTCTTGAAACTTGTAATATTCCAGTTGCAATAGCACATTGATCGCGAGAACTAAATATTGATCAATTGCTTTACGTAATTATTTATTTTAGGTTTAACGTAAAAAAATTAACTTTTGGCATGGACCTTACAATCAATACAACTTTAACTACTTTCTTATCAAACGTACATATTAAAATCATAAACGTATGAGTGCGGTCGCGTTTGAAAAATTTCACGTGCTCCGTTACCTCCTCAATTTTATCCCCGCGCGCCCCTCCGCCGAAACGCCACTCGCGTGATTCAGACCTAAGGCTGCCTATGGCTGATGCATTGTTGGAGCAACGCCGCACCGCCGCGCTCCATCAAAACAGTATCCGCGCGCTTATATTTATCGGAGCGAGTCCATGAATTCTGAGAATTTGATTCGGTTTTTGTTGAAGTATATCTTTTTCCGTCATGTATCAAGCATCTCATAACGCTCGTAGGCATTGGATTTTTTCATATTTAATTTTTTTTAATTGTACTTTTTATTTACAAGCAAAGTTGTACTATGAATTCATTATCTTCGCTATTAATATTTGATGCAGTACTTATTTAACTTTGCTAATTGTTCCTTAATTTCAAATCGGAACTCAATAACGTCACATTTTTTTGTCTATATATGATAGCGTAGGGTAGATGTCCGTTTTAGTGTGGGTTTAAGAAACTCTTCAGTTTTGTCGCATAATAATAGACTATTTAAGCTGTCTCAGAGATTCCGGGCAGATTATGTTGATAATAAAACTAATAATCTACACGAAACAATTTTTTTTATAGAAAAATATTAATATTTACGAAAGTTACAAACAATATAAAAAAAAAATTTTACGCATTTGTGTGCCCTAGCAGACAACAAAGTACATTTTTGTGTACCCCGTATTAATGTGGGTGTACACGTTTGTGTGCCCCACATTAGTGTGTCTTGATAATATTGTCGTTGCCAACAAAATTATTTTGTTAACTATAGTGCATTTATAATCAATTTCTAACCCTTATTTACATTGAATGTTAATTAATTCCAATACGGTAAAAACTGCTGAAGGTCGTCAATATAATGGAAACATTCTTTAATGTTAGTTTATACCACTCTAACCTCAAAATCCCAACTTTGGTATGATTTTTCGGCTCTCGTGGTATAAAATACCGTTCGAAACGAGTGCGGAAGTTGATTATTTACTTCGTGTGACTTTTCGCACTCGTTTCGCTCGTGCGAAAAACGTCACACGAAGTAAATCATCACCTTCCGCAGCAGTGTCGAAATGTACTATTTAAAAATGTCATTTCTTAGCAAGTTTGGACGAGGAAACGCCGTGACACACCGCAAACCGTGAAACATATTTTTGAAAGTTCTTTTTTAATGTTATAGTAAATGAAAACAAATTAAGTCATTAATTCTATTTAAACTTAATCAAGGAGCGCGGGAGCGCTCCGAAGGCAAGTTATAGAAGAAGCCTAAAGGAGCGACCCGTGCTACATATACATTGAAATTAACTATACTTTATGAAAAAAAATATTTTAGCGTTACGTTTTTACTCGTTCATTTCTAGGATATGTCTTAATAATAGGGCACACAAATATGGACAGGCACACTAATACCGACAGCTACCCTATTTTCGTTAATTTTATTGACTGCAGTATATTGTTAAGACATTTCTTCATAAAATATCTCAAATTATCCCTAATACCTTTTTTAGATTTAATCAGGTATTTACAAAAGGGACTGTAATAGTAGAGTTTATCAAAGATCCCACATAAATGACTGCTTTTATTAACATATTGTAGATTTTAGTAGTACTTACCATTTTGGCGTTATTTTTAATGAACTATATTTTTATCACAAATATTAAAATAATGAAGAATAATAATAATCTCACATTATTCACATTAAAGTTTTTGGCGCATGAACGGAGAACGACTTCCACGTGCCACGGAACGCTTCTCTACCTCTCGTTTTTCAGACCTAATACATCGCCACTGCCGATCAACATGGCATCGGCGCTCTTATATTTTGAGGAGCTCGCAATGACGCTACATCTCTATTAATCACTACAATTTTTTTATGAAATTCATTTTTTTGTTCGACAAATACATTTAATATATTAATCTTATAAACAGAATTTATATAAAGATACAGAGTTGTAAGTTTTTCATATTTGATTTTTTAATTGTTTTTTTTTTACCAGTGAAATAGTACGATAGATTTGTTATCTTCATTAAAACGTGTTTGTGACTTCTCAATATTTGTGCTACATATGTTATCATATCATTTTGTTTAATAGACAGCACGATTTTATTAACGATTTTGTTTATAACTTATGAGACATATTTGCGTAAAGTATTTTATTGCCAACTTATTATTTCATATTTGTAACCAACTAGTCGTATTTTAAATAAACGAATTGGCATAATAGCTTTTTCAAAGAAATTTATTTACGACGATGCGGCTTGATACACGTCTCAAACACGGATAACATTTTTGTGTCTTCTTTTTTCTTGGCTGACTTTCCTCGCATATCCTTTTTGTCTTTTTGTAAATCAATTTTCCTAAGTAACATATAACATTCGAAATAAAAGTGCTTCTTACCCCCCCCCTCCCCCTGTACGCAGAAACCTTTTGAATTATACACCCCAGTCTCCTCCTCCTCGTATCGAACTGTCGATAGCTACACGGAAAAAAATACCTTATGAAAAATTAGTGGAATATCCACTAAAAATGTTAATTAAAAATTAATGGAATATCCACTAAAAATGTTAATTAAAAGTGGGACATACTTGCATTCTATCAAGTTTTATAATATATTATAATAATTTTGACGAGAGGTTGAAATTCATGAGAAAAAAAAACTCCGGAGAAGGAGACTCGAACCCTCGACCCTCCGACTACGAAGCTGCGCTCTTATCCTCTCGGCCACTAGCACTTATAAATAAGGTTTCGACTTGTCTACATATGGTACACCCTGTTTTACCGACAGCCCTCGCGCCAACAAAATTACTATACTGTCTATTAAATTTTTAGTATAACTTAGACTAAAAATTAAACTAATTCTATTAATTTTTAGTAGATAATATCGTAAAAATTATTTTCTATTCTGTTAAAATTAAAATTTAAAATTTTTATCATATTATCTACTAAAAATTAATCGTTACTATAATAAATTTTAAAACTTTTTCTATTAATTTTTAATAGAACTATGCTAATAATTAGTAAAAGTATACTAAATTGCTCAAGAGTGTGAGTATGTCCCATCTTTACCTGAGATTCTAGTAATTTTTCATAAGGTATTTCTTTCCGTGTAAGGGAGTAGCGTGCATCGTCAATTTGGTTTATCGGGATGCACACTTTACGTAGCGAACTAATTACACCACGTCGATATTTTATTTAATAAAGTTAATACCTCCCTTTAGAACTAAACAGGTTACGCGAAAAAAGCCAGCCAATTAGAAAAGACGTATATGTCAGGAGCAATCTTAATATTTGATGTAGTACATATTTAACTTTGCAAATTGTTCCTTAATTTAAGTTTGCATTAGCCCTAAGATCCCTGCCAAAAGTTAGTTTTTTACGTTAAACTGTGATAAATAATTAAGTAAAGCAATTGATTAATTTTTAGTTCTCGCGATCAATGTATTCTGCAATTGGAATATTATAAGCTTTGAAAATCAAAAATCAAAGCAAAATTGTAAACTTGGCACTTTTGTTTTTAAATCGTCAAAATCGGTCAAAATGCATTAATTTTAACATAATAACGATTTTTAAAAAGAATAGTGACAAGTTTACAATTTTGCTTTAATTTTAGTAGGTAAGCTAGGAGAGTTCTGCCCCCCCCCCACCACTCGGCCACCGGCCGCCCTGTGCAGCGCTCTGATAGGTTGAAAGGGGGGAGGTGAGGCTCCGCCCACTTTCGAGAAGCTTCCATATGTAATGACGTCATCGAATAAAATTTATCCGTATTTTATTGTCACATTTTTGCATGACGGTCAAATGTTTATTTACGAGCGACCCGGGCGGCGGGCGGCGGGCGGCGGCGGCGGCGCGGGCGGCGGGCGGCGCGCGCGCGGGGACTAGCATCTTACCGCGTTGACAAGCTGGACGACCGCGGGGATGAGCTGATTCGCGCGGAGATGAGCGTATCATCGCGGTGGTCAGCTGATTTCCGCGGTCATTAGCATATACCGACCCGCGTGTAAGTATATTTACCGCGTTGATGAGCGGACTTTCGCGGGCATTAGCCTACCGTCGCTGGTAAGATATTTACCGCGCGTTTATTTTTTTCGACGTGACCTGCAGGTTTGATGTGGCTCTAAATCAGTAAATGTATTTCGGCTATAGCATGCTATCGCATCTCTTCGTTGTTCCGATATTCGTAGTTGCCTTATCGCTATTAATTCTAAGAACTCCAGAGTATTTCAATTGTGTTCTCATGGCAATCGTTTCCTGACAACGACTCACAAAACTTAATAGTATTTCATGTAATTTTACCCGCTAAATCAAAATACTGTTTTGGTTAACTGAATATACAAACGATAAGAGTGGCGGCGTCGATGGAAACCCTAGATATAATAATTATTGAAGTGACTCATACAAAGGAGGCAAGACGAAGAGTATTTCACTCTTGCCAGTAACCCCGACACGGGCGACGTTATCGCATGCTGTGCAGGTTGAAACGTGCCTTCTCGTGCGAGTATTTTCCGGGCATTAGTCTATCATCGCTGGTAAGATATTTACAATGGCATCATTGTTTTCAAAAAAGCTACTGAGAAAGAGAGAGAGAGCGCGAGAGAGGGCGAGAGAGATGGAGAGAGAGTTTTCGAGGTGGATGGCCTGCATCTATGATGTGACTCTAACTCAGTAAGTATATTTCAGCTGGCCCGACACACAACAGGATGTATAGTTTTATCTCGAGTGTGCTTCATGCGTCAATAAGGTCGTATTTTTTACGACACTGACCCTTGCACGTGTGTGCGTGTGCACGTTTGACGAAGCGTTGTTCCTTTTTCACATCTGGAGTGCGTGTATAGTGCCGCTAGTCTTTTCGATGCTCACACTTTTTTATAAGATGTGTATTTTGAATCTCAATAATGTTTCGAAGCCGGCAACCCCTACACGGGCGACGTCATCGCATGCTGTGCAGGTTGAAACGTGCATCCCGGTACGAGTATTTTTCGGGTATTAGTCTATCGTCGCTGGTAAGATATTTACAATGGCCCCACTGTTTTCAAACAAGCTACTGAGAAAGAGAGAGAGAGAGAGAGAGCGAGAGAGAGTAAGAGAGCGAGAGAGAGTGAGAGAGCGAGAGAGAGTGAGAGAGCGAGAGAGAGAGTGAGAGAGCGAGAGAGAGCTAGTAAGAGAGAGAGAGAGAGAGAGAGAGAGAGAGAGAGAGAGAGAGAGAGAGAGAGAGAGAGTTTTCGAGGTGGCCTGCATGTATGGCGTCACTCTAACTCAGTAAGTATATTTCGACTATAGCATGCTGAACTGGCTGGACACTTCGACAGATTCTTAATTTATCTGTTCACATTAATAAATATAATCCGATGCGCGGAGGCTCATACATCAGTCTACCTCCGCAAATACAAAAGAAACATGCATGTATCAATGTACGGAATTTCGATGATGCATGTTTCAAGTGGGCAATACTGTCAGCTTTGCACCCTACACATAACTCTGACCGAGTATCATCATATAAAGTCTATGAGAATGAATTGAATTTTAATGGAATACAATTTCCTATGAGTCCTAAACAAATTCTGAAATTTGAAAAACAAAATAACATCTCGGTTAACGTTTATATTTTAAAAAAGTCTAGTGGAAATTTTAAAATTTTGCCGCTTCACATAACATCATGTAAGAAGGAAACACATATCAACCTTCTTCTTCTACAAAACTATTACGTAGATGATGAGGAAAGTAAACAGGAGGAAAACTTTGAAGATGATTTATCGATATTCCACTATGTTTGGATCAAAGATTTATCGCGTTTAGTATGTACACAACTTTCAAAACGTAATGGTAGAAAATATTTTTGTGATCGATGTCTACATTATTTCAGAAATGATTCTAAATTGAACTTACATGAACAAGATTGTATGCAACTCAACAAGTACAAAGTAACTTTGCCTACACCAAGAGACAAAATTTTAC